>JAOPHQ010004271.1:170000-389770 GCA_030340625.1 Merluccius polli | reverse complement strand
CTTTTGATGTGTCTGTACGTTAGGAAACCTACCTTACTGAAACCTACCAGATAGAAAGTATATAAACGTGCTTAGTTCGCGTGGTTGTGTTTCATTTGAAGTCTGTTCACTTCACTTTCGTTTTGTTCGTTTGCTTTTATTTTGGAAAATAAAAAACGTCACGCCGGAAGTTGTTTTTCGCGGCAGTGTCTGAAATCGCGCCGAGTCTCCTACGTGATCTCCTCATTCAATAAAGGTATGGTGTTGTGACAAAAAAGGCTTTTTATACCAACATTTCATTTGCCTTCGTATACGTTTGCATAGCGATGGACGTCCAGACCATTTTGTTTTATATAAGACTTCAGCAAATGTTGTCAAAGCAAAGACAGTGGGTGCCTTCACAGCTAGCTAGCCTCAAATAGTCAACATCCTCCTTTACAAGTAGAGATGTTAGCATATTGTATCCCAAGTATGTCCAGGCTTCAACTGCACACTGAAAAATACAGAAAACGAGCAAAACTATGGCGTCCAAGTGTGTTTCTTTCAGTCTTAAGTGCGCCACCACCAGAGAGTACTGAATAATGTGAGCCAGGCCTGCAGCTCCTGAGCAGTATGGCGATGTTGTAATGCAATACATGTTAGAGCTGAGCCATGCTACAAAAAAATACTAAAGAGGAAAACTTTACCTTTACAGGCATGTCTGGCCGGTTTGAAATCCCTGACTATGACCAGTTGGAGGATGAGAGTTTCCCTCCTCTCCCACCACCTGTCTCCCCAGGCCAGGGGGGAGACGACCTGGACCCCTTTGCCAATGGTGAGGGGGTCTGACCTTGTGGCACTGCTGCTTGTACACTATAGCTGCTTGCACACTAAGGTTGCAAACTAAATGCTAACTGAATGATATAGTAAAGCTTTTGCTGTGATTTTTATATATTGGTAACTAGCATTATCTTGCACTTTTTTGTTTTTTAGATTAACTTAGCAATTGAAACTTGTTCTTGTGAAATCCTTACTGTACCGACAGCGATTTACTGTCGCACTTTCTTCGGACAAATGTACATATTGTAAGTCGCTTGGGACAAAAGCGTCTGCTAAATGTCCTAAATGTAAATGTGTCTCTGCTGCTACTACTTTAAGCAAAGCAAATGTTGCCTCTGGTGGACTGTGGACTGAATGATGGGTGTTTTTTGTGTGTGATTCAGGGGAGCAAGATGGGGAGCTCTCCAAACTAGAAGATGTTCCTGCAGCCAAACGAAGGATGGTCAGACGGCCGCAGCCCAAACTGGACTCCCAGAGGTACTCCCATAGAGCAGATGAGATGAGCAGCAGTCAGGAGAAATGTTGTCATGGCGTTAAGGATGCTGCTATTGAAGATGAGCACGCGCTAGAATGAACTAGGGTCCGTAACGGATTGGGCCCAAAAACACTAAGCCACATAGGAGGACACACATCACACATAGTGTCTAATGTAGATAATACATCATTATTATGAAACGTAAATAATGTCATTGAATGTTTCATTTTTTTTTCAATTCCAGGCTTATTTCAGAGAGGGGACTCCCAGCTCTACGCACACTGTTCAGCAGTGCCAATTTCAAAGGCAAAGGGCATGAGGTAGGTGCTGACCGGTAGTTTACAGTCAAACACCACCACTAAAGTTAGGCGGACATTGTGGTCATTATCTTGTGTGTCACTGCAATCAGGCAGAGGACCTGCGTGTTATCATGCAGAAGATGGAGAACTGGGCCCACAGGTTGTATCCCAAACTGTCGTTTGATGACTTCATGGTCAAGGTGGAGAAGCTGGGGAGCAAGAAGGATGTGCAGGTGAGATCGCTGAGTACCGTACAACTTACTCGTCAATAATATATCGGTCGAGACTTAGATGCTACAGGTATTAGCATTTTTGCTGTGTTTATACATGTTATAATGCTGTTTTTGTATGAACATATATGTATTGTTTCTATTCATTAAGGATGCTCATCTCACCAAGTTTTTTTAATGACCTTACTGCCCCCCCCATAGACCTGCCTGAAGAGAATACGACTGGACATGCCGTTGATTCATAATGACTTCATTAGTAATGATGGTAAGAAGTCATGATTCATATAAATCCTTAAATGATTTCTTTTTAAGAATATGAACACTGTTTAGTTCAACTCAATAAGCAACCGTTATGTTAAAGACTCACTTTAACTTGTTTCAGGGGAGGAAGAGATGACTCCGGCGCAGCATGTCTTTGAAGATCCAGATCCCTTCGGCAGCAGCAGGGTTTTCCCTGGGGACTCCCAAGGGCCGGTCCACTCCACCCCGGCCCCCATCCACTCCACCCCGGCCCCCACCACCACAGCCCCCACCCTGACTGAGGAGCAGCAGAGGCGCATCGAGCTCAACAAACAGCTGGCCCTGGAGAGGAGGTTGGCCCGAAAACAGCAACACACGGGTGAGGAGAATAAAATTGATGTGTCGTGGATTGATTTGTGTAGTGGGTCATTGTCGTGCCACTAATGCAGAGATTTCTCCATTCTAGACCTACCAGACTCCCAGGCCGTCTCCTCCCAGGCCCACTCAGCCCAAGCTGACTCAGCCCAAGCCGTCTCCCCCCAGGCCGACTCAGCCCAAGCCGACTCCTCCCAGGCCGACTCAGCCCAAGCCGACTCCTCCCAGGCCGACTCCTCCCAAGCCGTCTCCCCCCAGGCCGACTCAGCCCAAGCCGATTCCCCCCAGGCCGACTCAGCCCAAGCCGTCTCCCCCCAGTCCGACTCAGCCCAAGCCGTCTCCCCCCAGGCCGACTCAGCCCAAGCCGTCTCCCCACAGGCCGACTCAGCCCAAGCCGTCTCCCCCCAGGCTGTCTCCTCCCAGGCCTCTCCTGTACACCAACCCCCAGCTAGTTCCCCGCCGAGTGAGCCCTGTCCACCGGAGCGGGAGGACACGGACCTTGATGTGGGCCCCAGCACAGAACACCCAGATAACACCATAGCCAAGCACTCTCCTGTGTCTCTAGCCTCGCCCCAGCGTGAGGAAGGAGAGCCCAGCCAGCCAGTGAGTTAACTGGACAGCTATTCACTTGTGGTCACATGCAGGCTTTCACAGTACTGCTTCGTCTCTACAGTCATGTTTTTTTTCAATAACTATGGTTTAGGACATGCAAACATAGGACAGTGTGTGGCCGTTAGTTGAAAGATGTGTAGGACTCACTATAATTCACTATATCTCAAAGTTGGTCATACGGTTTTATTTGGATGTTTTTCCCCGAAAAGTTCCATTAGTATAATATTGAAATAAAAATTAAGTTGTGGTCAGTGTTGCTTATTGATGTGCTTGGCACACACATCGCCTTTACTACAGCTGCCTTACCCTATTTGGTTTGCTCAACATTGTATTAAACCAAACATTAGCCACTAACAGAATATACTGTATATTTAAAAGTATTCCATTAC
Organism: Merluccius polli; assembly: GCA_030340625.1. Taxonomy (NCBI): domain Eukaryota; kingdom Metazoa; phylum Chordata; class Actinopteri; order Gadiformes; family Merlucciidae; genus Merluccius; species Merluccius polli. The sequence goes on along the minus strand of JAOPHQ010004271.1, from coordinate 386,352 downwards.
ATGTTACTACTTGCATTGCATTAGATTCATCAGCACCCTGTAAAATCCCTTAATGTTGAGTCATTTCGACACCTGATTAGCCACAATACTTACTGACCTAACATGGTCATAACCTTAAAAGGAACATGAAAAAGGAGTGGCTTGTTCAACCTGTATAGTCTGACAAAGAGAACATGCAGTAAAATGCTATTATGCCATTCCCCAGATAAGATGTATGTAAATGGAATCTGTAGTTAATATAAAAACTGCCTGATCAGGTAAATTCATCTTTAATGCTATTTTAAAATTGGGTTCTTATCTGTCAAATTCATTTAATGTAAATAAAAACACCCGTACAAAGGTCATCCAAAAATAGATTAAAATTAAAATATCTACAGAATACCAATGTACTAAAAACCCCTTACAAAGCCTTAGTATTTCATGCAAGCTCTCCTGCAAATGGACAATTATCCACTGGATAACAATGATTCATCCATAACACTTCCCTTGCTGTAGTTCAGTAGCAAGGGATTTATTTACAGTGGTGATAAGCAATCCATATCATACCAGTTAATATACCCCCCATCTTCTTCTAACACACTTCGATATAACAAGACGCGTTTATGCTGCCGTGTTGTGTCCACCCTGCTTGTCGAAACCCTTTCCTCCAATGACCCAGTAGGACCTGGGTGAGTCCAGTCTTCTACGCTGACGTAGTGCAGCCGGCCTGCCCGATGAGCCCTAGCAGCCCACCTCCTCCGGTGCCACAGGCCTGCATGTCCATCAGAGCCAGCTCCCGCACCTCCTCCAGGAGGGAGTAGAGGTTCGGCCCTTTGGTCTGGCGGAAGGCCCTCTCCTCCCTGGAGAGCCTGTTGCCCTGTGCCGCCTTCTCCTGCGCCTGCTGGGTGGCCTCCTCGGCCAGGCGCACCACCTCCTGCACCAGCTGGGTGCTCCCCCGGTGCTGCGGGCCCGGCAGGTCCGCGGGCTCCAGCGGACTCTGGTGTGGCGTGTTGCTCAGCACCTCCAGGTGGAGGCTGTCTGAGTGGCAGCGCGACGGCTGGACAGAGATACGCACCTACACAAGAGGCGAGGAACAAAATACATTCTTGTTGCATCCATGTTAGAGCACTAAAATTAATACAATCCAAAATGTTATAAAAATCGCGAGACTCAATATGGCGATACTGTACCTTATTGAGAGGACTCAAGAGAGATGTAGGTACTGTAAAATCCTAAATCAATATAAATATACCGTCACCTAGGCTCATGAAAACTTTGTTTTGCTACGTCTTGCATGAGAAACACTGTGGCAATTTCAAACACAACAATGTCTTCCCATAATGACAAATCATTTCACAATTATTAGACAATGACCAAAAAAGCATTACTACCAACACAAATAACATTCCAACGCTCCTATGCTCCCAAAATGGATGCGGTCATTGGGATGTGACGTCGCAATGTGAAAGCCCTGTTTGCATGTTTGTGTACATTGACTCACGGTGATATGGTGGAACAAGCTGAAGGTTGTGGTGCCGGCACTGCAGACGGTGCTGATGTGGTCGGGGTATCTGTGGACTGAACCGCTCTGCCACTCACAGGTGCCGTCCTGCCCCGCACTCACCACTTGGCCCTCCCGGTTCTTCACGTACACCGCTCCCTTCAGGCCATACCTGCCAACCACACCACAGTCAGCTCGTCCAGTACGTTTGTGTGTCGTCGGCTCCATTATGTCATCGTGTGGTCTTCTGTCACACTTTATGTTCACAGGTTTAAGGTATTAAAAGGTTCTGTAGGTCAAATTCAAGGGCTATTATTTGAGTGTAATTTGATAGAAATGGCCCAGCCATCTGACAGCTTTTAGTGAGAGAAATGTTCTGTGAGAATCTGTTGATCGGTTGACTGCACCTGTTTCTGCATGAGCCAATTTAGAATTTAGACCGCTCCCGGCTCGTTTCTGACCAATCGGGGCATCTGTTCCCCGATTGGTTCGGGGAATCCATCTGGCCTGCCAGTCAAACATGCGTGAAATGCAACACTCCTCAATAGGAGAGAAAAGTAGGAAGGGAATGTGTTTTTGGTTGTTTAGTTTCTAAATCATGCTCTCTTCTGCTCTTCCTCCTTACAACTCTCAAAACCCACAGCAGCCTTAAAGTAAGAGTATCTCCTTACTGTGGGATGAAGACCAGGAAGCCGTTGGCGCGGATGGAGTACACGATGGCGTCGGCTACGCAGCAGGGGTCTGTCAGGGGGTCTTTGTCCTTGAAGTAGAGACACTGGAACAGCTCTGTGGAGAGCTTCTGGGTGCGCTGCGCTGCCTGAGAGCACACGGAAAGGAGGTCAGGGGTCAATGTTTGTTGCTGAAGTCAATGACAATAATACCGCCTTGACCATAAGGTAAAGTCAGCCATTGTATCTGGGATATGAATTATTCTTTTCTAGCTTCTAAATAAAAAAAATTAAACAAATTAAACAAATTAATAATAATAATAATAATAATAATAATAATAGTTTTTTTCCTCAAGCAATGTGAATAGTTAATGTTGCAATTTTTCATCACATTGTATTTGGGAAATAGGAAATATGGTAAAGGGAAGGCAACCTCAGAGACTGACCTGGTTCTTTTTGTTGATGTGCTGGGCCATGACCTCAAGCTCTTTGTTACTGGCCAGGGGCTTGCTGGGGCCCGAGCCCTGGTCCAGGCTGATGGCTGCCGTGAGGAGGCGGTGGACCACCACGTCGGCATAGCGACGGATCGGTGAGGTGAAATGTGTGTATCGGTCCAGAGCCAGTCCTAAGAGAGGGGAACGAAAAGACCTTTTGCTTCATCCGGGCATTTATGAATCCAGTTCTGAACTGGACTATTGAAACAAGAGTGCTTCACAGCGACAGTCAAGTCTAGTGTACCATAGTGGTAATACTGGTCCTGGGGGATAGACCCGGTGGAGACGTAGAGGGCGTTGGACATGGCCTGAGTGGCCATCACTCGGAGCAGCCGATTCACCAGGGGGTCCTTGGGGTCCACGGCCTGGTCCAGAGACTTGGCTAAATCCTTATTGGACCTGGTTGCACCAGAAACCAAATGACATGTGACCCGAGAACACTTTTTTGGAAACAAAACAATTAGAAAAAAATGATGAAGCAGGCTGATCCAGGCTGATGGCTGCTGTGAGGAGGCGGTGGACCACCATAAAAAAGTACCATTTCAGTAATTGATAAATGGACTGCATTTATATAGTGCTTTTCAGACATGTGGCCACTCAAAACACTTTTGAGTGACAATTATTCCTTACACTGACAGCGGTGTTGACCATGCAAGGCAACAGCTAGCTCGTCGGGAGCAGTTAGGCGTCTTGCTCAGGGACACCTCGAAAAGGAGCTAGGAGGAGCCGGGGATCGAACTAACAACCTTCCAGTTGCCAGACAACCCCCTCTACCTCCTGAGCCACTGCCGCCCCTATAAATGTTTTATTGACGTTTGAGTTGTTAAAGAAGCACTATGCAACTCGTTTATCAAAAATAACCTTAACCATGCAGGTTGAGAGTCGTTCTGATCGTTCTACAACACTTTCTGGGTTGTTTGGTGGGTGTTTCATCTCCCCCTGTTGGGTCCCCGCGGAAAAACAGAACATGCAACTTCATGTGGCCGTCCCGGCCACTTACGGATGTGACGCAGCGGAAGTATCCAATCGCGCCTCGAAAATGTAGTCAGATTGTAGTTTCACTGCTTTACGGTAGACCTGGGCGGGGGTGCCAAACATGGGTCCGGCTGAATATAAAGAGTCAGTTGCAAGGCAATTCTGGATCAATCGACAAATCCACTATGGATCCATCAAGACCCAAGAGGGGAAGGTCGGAGGAATCGAAGAATAAGAGAAAGGATTATGATAAACAAAGAAACCAGACACGAGTGAACATAGGGCGAGCTTATGCGGAATGGCGTCAACTGAGAGACTCGGAAGAATGCAAAACGGACGCCGACTTGGCTGTCTTGCTGCTGAAATTGTAAGTAGCCTACCCTTGGGTGAACTTCGTTTTTGTAATGTGGTTTGAGAGTCTGTTGAACAATGTGTTTTGCTCGACCGTTTTATTGTGAGCCCTGTATGTGTTTAGCTTGGTTGCTTCATGGCTAGCTTGCTAGCTAGTGAGGGTTTATCCTAGCAGTGACTTGCTACCACACATGTTTGTTTGCGGTCCGAATCCAGGTTCTCGTTGTGTATTACTATTTATTTATCGAAGTGGGGGGTGGGGGGCGTTGTCAATGAGTTTTTACGACAGTGTTGTAGGCCTATTCCGAAGCTGCAGGGGGAGCTCTATAGTGAGAAATGCGAGCCCAATTCCGGCGAAAACCCAGAAACAGCGGAGGAATAACCGAGTTGCATAGCGCACCTTTAAATGAAGTCGACCACTGTTTCTCAAATGGGGGTACGTGTATCCCTAGGGGCACTTTGAAGGATTGCAGAGGGTACTAGGAACATTTCTAAAACCAAGGAGAAAGAAGGACAGAAACAACAAAATTGTGTCAGTGTCAGGAACAATATGTGGAATATTTATAAATGTTTCAATGGGATTTGTGCACAAGCTCTCTGGCTTTATGCTTTTTGGGGGGGGATAAATTATCTGGCAGTTGCATGAAGCCATCTTCTTCAAAGACATCAACACAAAAAAGAGACCATTTTCCAACTTTAGATCATCCCAAGAAGTGACGCGAAAAGCCTCCAAAAGGATTAGTGCTGGTTAAAGCGGTACTCGGCTGAAAGAATATCTTCTAGAGCAGTGATTCTCAACTGTTGGGTGGAGGGCATTTTGAGTAAGTCACAGGGCATATGCCCTGAATTTCTATTTCAATGGCTTATTATTTTATTGAGTTTAGCCCCAATTGTTGCAGCTTTTTGTTTGCTCAATGTTTTCAACAGTTGGCAAAGGCATTGTCTTATTACTGCAATATTGGTACTTTTACTAATGGTCTCTCTACATTAGCAAAAAACAGTTTGAGAACCACTAAGGTAGACGAAGGCCACTAGGGGTTATAAACCCACCTGGTGTTGATGGTGAAGCCCCTGGCCGTGGCGCTGTCCACCAGCTGGTTGAAGTACTCCTGTCTCGGGGGCGGGTGGTAGCGCAGCAGGGCCTGCTGGGGGAAGCTCTCTTGGATCTTGCGCGCCACCCAGTGGTTGGCGTAGATCATGCACTCGGCCACCGTCTCGTGGACCTCCAGCGGCTCCCGGGGCACCAGGGCTGTGATGTTCTTGTCCTCGTCCAGTTGGGCGCGCACCTGCCCCATGTAACGACAACAGAACGTCACCGCGATTAGACCGCTTCCACCGAGCCATGTGCTTCTCAAGAAAATGTGATAAAATAACATTGTCATAGTATTGGTCATGGTGTGTCTGTTGGATATGAACCAACGTGTTTTTGTCTGTATCCAAATAGCCAGGATGTACCTTAATTACATTTTTTAAGCTAAAATAACATTGTTTTTTTTTTTTATCATGTATTGGTCATTGTTTGTCTGACCAACATTTTTTGTTGGTACTGATGTACTTAAAGGTCTCATCTCATCGTTTTTTCATTAATTTTGCGGTGGTCTCTAGTGTTAATAAATACCCTCAGTACCGGTTTTGGTTAAAAAAATGCTCTGCCGCGCCTGTTTCATGCTGTTTTAGTTTGGTGGGGGAGGTGGGGGGGGGCGAACGACACGATTTCACCTCTCATCATGAATATGCATGACATGCTAATGAACTCGCCTCTGGTTGGCTAACAGCACTGTGACGCTACCTCCAGTGCGCAGTGAGGATTTTTCCGCTCCATATTCAACTAGTGCGAGACGAGTCGAGAATCGCGACTGTGCTGTTGCACAGTCCTGCTACTTCCTGACTTTCGGTGGGCGGTAGCGGAGGCGAGGCCATGAATACTAATTCACGGACTGACGTCAGTCCGTGGGGCTTTTCTCATCCGCTGATTTTTCTCAGTGTTTTTTTCTCTGTTCTTTCATTGCCAAATACAGGCAATGGGGGTAGAAGAACGTTTTCACGCGCAGCACGCACATGCAACTCGGTGAGACCTATAGTATTTCAACAAAAACAAGTATTAAACTGTTTCTCGCGGAATGAGACCTTTAAAGGGTGCAGAGTCATCGGCAAGGTCCAAAATAAACAACAGCCACCAGCCAATAGCTGATTGATTTGACTATTACATGGTTACATATTAAAACAACTGCTCAGCCGGTAGATATTTAAACCACGTTCTAAAAGTTAATTTTGGACCCTGGTCGTCGGACATCCTGTATTTCAATTAAAGCGTCAACATGCCGGCATGCCTCGCCTGTAGTCGACCGCCCGTACCTCCACTCCCTCTAGCTCCAGCGCACCACCCTGGTCCCTCTGGGCCCGGAGGTGCCTGGCCACATGCGTCAGCATCTCCAGGGCCTCGGTCAGCTGGGCCAGCTTGGCGTCACGCTGGTCCGGCTCGAGCCGCGTCAGCTCTAGGACCTGGGCTGGTTCCCTGTTGAGGAGGGCCTGCGCCAGCTCGTAGTGCAGCTGGTAGGAGGATCGGATCAGGGTGCGGCCGTACCACACCTTGTGGACAGCCAGGGTGCGCGTGTCCAGCTCCCATATCACACTCATAGCGTACCTACACGCGCACACACACACACACACACACACACACACACACACACACACTATTAAACCTTAGATCAGAATCAAACTGGTGTAATTTTTATTTTAGAGACTGAGCAAGAGATTTAAATTGTGCATTGGAGGGGGTCTGTTATCTTTTGCTATGTCGCTTATCTAAATGGGACAAATATCTCTGGTTCCATCTCATTTGATGTTTTATCAACCAATGTCCAAAATAAAATAAAAAAATCATACACACAAACCACAAATGGAAAGATTATCTTTAAATTGAAAAAAAATAGAAGAACAAAACAAGAAAAAATCATTTCCTGTGCGTGTGCTCTGGTGTAAATGAGGTTAAAAATGTTTAATAAAGCGACATAGTTTAAGACGTATAGAAATGTTGAATAGCTGAAAGTTGAATAGGTGGACTCTGAATGGAGTAAGGCTAACAGTATAAACATACAAACCATTTTACTAATGTCAAACAGTTAAGAAGCAGAAGAAGAACAAATGTAAGTAGTAGAAGTGGTTAAGTGGTAGGTCAATTGGTATGATAATAACAAAGGTAAGACATAATTTGTGGTTGTAACTTCAAAATTGAGCAAGGATGAACCTGGGATGAAATGCTAAAATGTAGGCAAACCATCTTGCACTTTGACATATTAGGAGGAGCGGGTTATCTGGCTTACTAGATGTAGGTTGTTGGTATGAGGTTGCCCAATGGCAAGCTCTGGGTGGGCTTTTACCTGCAAGGGCACCGTTGCTGCATCCTGGGCTTAGCGCCGCCCAAGATGATTGTGATTGGTTAAAGAAATACAAACAAGACAGAGCGTTTTTTTCCCCCTATACCAGAATGATGGCGAGTAGAGTCAGACCTTTCTCCAGCGCTGGCACAAATTGGACATGGTCATGCACAGAAGTAAACGAACATGTGGATGTCAAATATGCATCTGTCCCTTCAAGAAAGTTAGTATTAGCAAGTTTAAAATGTGTAAAAGACGTGACTGTAAGGGGAGCCTCTCCATTGGAGCCTATTGTAAAATGAACGGGGGTCGTCACACATAAACACCCAATGCTTAACAAGCATAATTTCAGTCAATAAATTATTATAACGCCAGTGAAACAAGAACCACCGTAACAGTTTAAGCTTTACCTTGAGTTTTGAGGTGAAATATTGACGTTAGGCTCCACGGTGTCTGAAATGTTTAGCTTTTGTTAAAGGTAGCTTGGGCTACAGCGGGGTGACGTCACACACTCTAGCCCTGACAATGGAAGTCAATGAGACGAAGCGAAAATATACAAAGCGGGTATGAAACTAAAACTGTTGAATCTCTAGTAAAAAAGATATGGAACATGTTTTGATAAATATAAAGATCAAAATGTGATGATTTGTTAAATGTTAACCTAAGCCAAAGTTTGTAGTGAATAAAGGAAGAAAGAAAGAACAAAACCTAAGATGGTTGAGCGCTGCCTTGCAGTAACACACGCACACACACACTAAAAAAAGTAAGACAATGCTGACCTGTCCACACCTCCCAGCAGAGAGCAGAGGTCGGCACTGAGCACCGCTGGAAGCATGTCGTACCTACGGTCAGCCAGGTAGTAGGTTGTAGCCCTGCGGTGTACAAACATATTTGAGAAGAAGAGCATTCAAAACGCGCCAGAGGACATGCTGCTCATTCAGCAAGCAGGTCAACAAGTCAAAACATTTCACAATAAACACAACTTGGGAATATTGAGTGAAGAATCCACTCCTGAAAATACAAAATATAAAATGGCTGAATAATATACTGACCGGGAATCCACTTATTACGCCCAAAGCAATTAGGGCGCGAATTTTGCTTCCAATTTTTAGCGCGACCTAAAAAAGCAATTGAATCATCTTCTTTTTAATGGAGCGTAATTGTAGCGGCCTGTATTATTTGTTGTTGCTTGCTTCGTATACGACTCAGTTGACATTACGGTGTGCTTTGGGCTTTAGTGTTAAAACGTTGCTTATAAAACGGATAGTTCCGGTCTTGATTCTGATTGGCTCGAAGCCGTTCTAGTCTTGAACTATATTGCTTGGCAGAAGAATGATTATTTGTTTTCAATAAATGATCGCTTTTATGTTGCTGTTTATTTTGTGAAATCGTTCTAAGTAGTCTATCGTAACCGTTTTATAAAAGCAATAAGCCGCTTGAGGCCATTCACATCGTACCTAACAACGCCCCCTAGCTGTTCTAAAATCACTGTAAACCACGGCCTCTCGCGGCTTATTGCTTAATTTTGGAACACAACGAATTAACCAGGAGCACCACTACTACTACTAGTCCAATCTACTAGTGCTGTTGTGTTCACTACTACTACTAGAGTACTGTTGTGTGCACTACTACTACCGTACCGTTGTGTGCACTACTACTACTAGAGTACTGTTGTGTTCACTACTACTACTAGAGTACTGTTGTGTTCACTACTACTACTAGAGTACTGTTGTGTTCACTACACAACAGTAGTACTCTGTAGTACTCTAGTAGAGTACTGCTGTGTCACTAGAGTACTTTTGTGTTCACCCTGGGTCTGCCTACCTGGTGCGTGCCTCCAGGTCTGTGAGCGAGCCCTCGGGGACAAAGTGGGTGACGTCTGCGATGTGGACGCCCAGCTCCAGCCGCTCCCCGCCAGGGAGGCTGCGTACCGACAGCGTGTCGTCCACGTCCTCGCAGCCACGCGGGTCGATGCTGAACACCAGGTGGCTCTCCCTGAGGTCCCGCCTCGCCGCCGTGTCCGCCCGCCACGGGTTCTCCGGGGAGTTGGCCGGCATCTCACGCAACTGCACCACGCGATGGGATAAGTCTCTCGGTTAATGTGGGTGACTGTCTGGGACTATTCCCCCGCCACCCGTAAAAAGGTTCTGGGTTTTTGTTGGCAAGATCGCTGCTCTGTGGTTCAATTGTCCCCTGACTGTTTGCCCCATTCAGCCGTCCTATTCTACTGTCTGAATTTGCTCCCATCTCCTTGCAGATCCTTTCAAACACTGTTGCTCACAGGCATCCCTCCTCCAGTTGCTGTGATACAATTCCCATAAAATTCCTCAAATCTGTCCTTCCTGTCTTAGGTCCCATCCTGCTCTCTATTATCAACTACTCTCTCACATCCGGGGCCCATACCTGACTTCTTTATAATTGCCACTGTTCAGCCACTTCTTAAAAAAACTTCTCTCAACCCAGCCCAGTTAGACAATTATAGACCAATCTCTAAACTACCCAAATCCTTGAAGAAATCGTTACGGAACAACCCCTGAAGTTGGTTAAGGGTCATAAAATCTTTTGATTAATTTCAATCCGGCTTTCGCCACAAACATCGCACTGAAAACGCATTACTAAGAGTGACTAATGGCATTCTTACGAGTGCTGATTTGACTGCTGCGTTTAAAACCATGGGTCATGCCATTTGACCTGATAGACTGCATAACTGGGTTGGCATTTCTGGTACAGCTTTAAACTGGTTTCATTCGTACTTGACAAATATATTTTAATGTTTGTATTCAGTGGCGATTTTGCCACAGATTTTGAAGGGGGTGCATTTGCACAAAAATATTACAATATTACAATTTTCCAATCAATGTCAAAAAAACATTTAAAAGAAAATTATTTTTTGACATTTTGAAGTGATGTACGATTTGTATATTCTATCAGGTTTTGGTGTACTCTAATTATTAATTTCAAATGTCTCAAATAACCACGCACACAACAGTGTCCAACATCCATTGTTGTTATGTTAGCACAGTGCGAGCGCGTCATGGCAAAACAAGTGCCTTTTGTAGAACAAGATAGAATGACTTGAAGTGATGAATTGACATGTCATCTGTGATTTCTGTGATACACAGCTGCAATATAAGCGCTTCTCTGGCACTCTCAGCAGGGATATTATGGTGTTTGTGTACAACTGCTGTGACGACTGTGTTGTTTGCTCTAATGTTATAGCCTTTTTTAGTGATGCAGTTGTCATAATGTAACATTTAAACCTATGTATAACCAAAAATCAGATGCGTCTTCTACAGATCTTGGACTATTAAATCACACTTTCATTTTCTCCCATCTAGATGATTGTAATTCCCGTGCCTCAGTCAAGCTGCTCTAAATCACTTACAGTTGGTTCAAAATGCAGCCGCTGGGCTTCTACCTACAAGTAGCCGTCGCCCCCACATTACCCCTGTTCTTGCATCCCTCCAATGGCTTCCTGTAAAATTCAGAATAAACTACAAGATCCTGTTGATTGCATAAGGCACTGCATGACCTTGCCCCCAGTTACATTTCTGATCTCCTCGTTATTCATTCCGCTTCTCGACCACTCTGTTCCTCAAATCTCTGCCTCTTATCCATTCCTCGCTCCTATTACAGAAGGTGAAGCTGCCTTAGCTGTTTTAGCCCCAACCCTCTGGAACCATCTTCCCCAATCCATCAGATCTGCTGAGTCTGCAAGTCTCCATCCCTGTTGTATCTTTTGTTTTGTTGTAGTTTGGTCTGTCTTTCATTGTGCTGTGTTTTATATTGTAAATGTTTAATCTTGTAAATACATTGTAACTGTTTTATCTTTTAGTTGGTGCTGTGTTTTAAATTTTAATATTTTGTAACATTATATATTTTAATTTGTAATATTGTTTTTGTATATTGTAATATTGTTTTTACCTCATTTACATAATAATTAAAAATTAAAATTAAAATTTAAGTGCTATATAAATAAAGCTTTACTTACTTACTTACTATCCTCTAGGCATCCTTGATGCAGCCCAACCCTTCACTGCACATGGATGATAAAAGTGTCTGCTAAAGAACTAAATAGTAGGATTACATTGTGAGAGGGAGGAATAAAAAGGACTTTACACTAGCAATGTTGATTCATCTCATTGAAAATGTGCTGTAGGTAAGATTTAAGAGCTATTATTCGACTGTAATTTGTTAGAAATTGCAAAGTCATTCGTCAGCTATTAGTGAGTGAAATGCACTGTGAGAATATCTGTTCTGGGTTGACTGCGCCTGCCTCTGTATGAGACTGTTTAGATTTTAGACCACCCCCGGCTTATTTCTGACCAATCAGGGCATCTCTTCCTGATGGTTTCTGGGAATCCATCTTGCCTGTCAATCACAGGTGCATGAAATGCAACACTTCTCAATGGCGGAGAAACGTAAGGAGGGAGCAGAGAGGGATGGGACTCACTTCACTTTCAAAATATTGCTCTTCTGCCCTCCCCCAACTTTCAAATCTTAACGACAGCAGGTTTAATGCTGCAGTTGACTTGACATGTTTTACCGTCCACACACACACACACACACACACACACACACACACACACACACACACACACACACACACACACACACACACACACACACACACACACACACACACACACACACACACACACACACACACACACACACACACACACCTGGGCCTCCGAGAAGGGCAACATGTGGATGCTGTTCTCTATGAGGATGGTCTGGATCTCCGTCTCCAGCTCGCCGGCGCGGCCCAGCACGCGCACGCTGTGCCCGTTGGGGTAGAGAGACGTGCTTTCCCACGAGTCGATGCGCACCACCACCCTGTGGTCCTGGGAGACACATGCACACCACACACAGGTTAGGCTCTGGGGTGGAAGATTGCATGGACCTTCAAAGAGGATGCCACTACGCCGTTACAAAAAAGCAACAAAGGAGTAGAATGAAAGACAGAAAATGGAAAAAAGAAATGGTTGCAAAATAAAATAAAACAGTCTAGCCAAAGACACTAATGATTTTTTTTTTTGTAAAACTACTTTATCTTGCAGACATTGTTAAAACTCCCTAGACATTTCAATTTTTTAAACAAGATGAAAATAATGCATTTTCCCCCTATTACACCCATTACAATGAAACATGTTACATTTTCATTTCTATTAAGTTCCATTAATAATAGTAGATCCAAATCAGTTGCTGGTAGTTAGTCCCAAACCACCTAAACTTAATCTTAAAGTTGTGCAGCCATTTCCTCTGAAGCTAATCTTCCAGAATCCGTGTATCTTCCGTTCAATCCATATCCGTTTGGAAATCAAAACACGAAAAACGAAAAAAACCGTTTGATTTCATGTTTTAATTATTTGTTTCATTTAAAAAAAATTTAAAAAACTAACTGTTTCATTCAAAATATGCCTGTAAAATATGAATTGATGGTCATTTCTCATTTTTAATTTCCATGTCTCGATTAACATAAGAAAATGGGAAAAGAGACAAACAGAAAATAAAAAAATGGGCATTTTATCAAATTCAAAATATAGCCCCCGCCTCCCTCAAAGATTCGGCAAATCTTTTCCATGGACATGTCCTCTATCCTCAATTGACCCTCCTTTCCCCTTTAAATAGTGTGTAAGTGTCCATGTTTAAAATCAAATGAATTGCTGCTCATGGACCGCCGCGTTTTGCATGGAACCGGATACTGAAAGAGGTTGCATCCGCGGGAACCTCGGGGTCATAGACTCCTGACCACATGACCACTAAATTGCAAAATGTAATTTTCAAAATCAACATTTGGGCCCTTATTCTCATACTTGATATTCTGGTCATGCATTGTGTTTAAAAAAAAAGAAAAGTGGGACTTTTGTATAATGTATAATGTAAATGAAAGATTGATTATTGAAAAAACAGGTCACTTTTCGTTTTTCGTGTTTTGATTTCCAAACGGATATGAATTGAACGGAAGATACACGGATTTTCCAGAAGTCCTACTATGTTATAGCCGAACGGTAGACGGACAGAGCCTGGGCCTGAATGCAACAACTGAAATGCAAGTTTGCCCGGTTTTGTTACAGCGATATTCTACCGAAAGGAAACTCATTTGTGAGTGCACAGAGCTTTCAGAAAAGGGTTTTAATAAGTGTGTATTTCTACAGTGGCCAGTCTACATGGTGTTGATTTGAAACCTTTACAGACACTTTGTCTAGCACGTTGGTGTCCATACAGGATGTTTTAGCGTGTCTTCCCACCGGGAACATTTTATTTTACCAGTGTTGCTGGCCAAGGTTTTGTTCGCTGTTAGCCAATTACGTGCTTACAAATGCCTCTACCTCTAGCAACATGATTGGTCGAAACAAATATAAAATGAAAGAAAGTGAAACGCCCCATTGACCCAGACTTGAGCTCATCTGCTATCCGACTTCAGATTATCAATATAAAGTCTCATCGTTTGTGAGACTACTCTGAAGCCCACCAGCCGACAGACGGGGGACCTTCTGACCTGGAGGGCGTCGGCCTGCTGAGTGCTGATTCGGATCTTGGGGATACGCTGGTCCCAGGGCGTGGCCAAGATGCGTCTGGAGTTCCTGCTCTGGGTCTCCTCCTTGGGGGGGAAGGTCACCACATAGTCCCTCCAGTTCCGCTGCAGAATCCCCACCACACGACCTGTGGGGGCAGAGGGGGAGTTTGGGAGCAAATTTGATCAAAACACTGCGGCCATCATCAGACATAACAGCACACTGGTAAAGGTACGCTAATGACCACAATTTAATTTGACATTTAATGAAATTGAAATGAAATCACTTTAGCACTTCGACGGGAACAACATGTCATTAAAGAAAGTGCTTTTGTAAGACAAGCTGTCGCAAAGCTTTTATTTTTATTTAAAGGGCAAAATATTTGTAAAGTTTAGAAATTGCAGTGGGCTGCCTCGTCATTGACAGAGAAACACACTTAATACACTTATTAATAAGATGTAATGGACATCTCCACTACTGGATAACTTGAAACGAGTCCTGAAACGAACCCAACCTCATGATCTAGGAAAACCACTCTTCTCTGCTGCAAGTGTAGTTTAGTATACACACATTATAGCAAGGGCAAACATTGTTTAAACAACCACAACACCATGACCAGACACAAAGAGACCTGCTGACACAGATGTAAAGGACTATGGTGCATTCTCTGAAATGGACTCCCTCTCACTCTCTATGTTCATTGTTTGCACAAATTTATTTTGGTGGTTTTTTTTGGTTTATCTAATGTAGTCACATTTTGAAATTCATCAGAAATCCACCCAAAAGTCCTAAACACAAAAGTAAGAACAAGAACACCAAAACAACCCTGATTTGAATGGGGGTCAACCAAGCGGCAGCCATGACCGCCTGTTTGTGAAGCCCAGGTGGAAGCAACACGTAGTTCCTCTAAAGGCCTATAGGTGGTTCACGGCGGGTGGATGCAGAAACACCCGCTGCCAATCTATCCAAGTCAATGGAAAGTGGTTTCATCATCGTAATACAAAGCCAATAATTTTTTTCTCGGTTCAGTTAGGATCTCAGTGGCTAGTTCATCTTCATATTATGTATTTTGCGAGGTCCCGTTTGACAGTTTCATTTCATTAAAACAGGTATATATATTCAGCCGTAAGCTGAATTCACACTTCTGTGTACCCCATGTTTGTGATGATCCGCGTCGGGATAAATGCAGGCAGCTGCCTGCATTTATACTTCCACGTCACGTTAACGTGTACACATGTTGACGGTCTATTCCATTGAAAATATGTTGGAAAAAGCAATACATCCTTGTGAAAAAGATGTTATTAAGATGTACTGCTAAAAAGCGGTTGGTGTATCGCAACCAACTGAAAAATACAGTGTTTTGATTTTGCCGGGTGCATTAATTGTATTCTCGTGTCTGGCTGTCGAAAACAAAACAAAGCACGATGCCCGTTCTCCGCTCGACCAGTCAGCGATTACTTGACGCATTCCTCTGCAGAGACGGGTGACATGTTGCTAAGCTCTGGGAGGTCTGCACGTCTTTGCGTACGCATAGGTCATCGACCGGCAAAAGGGGCGTGTACGGTGTCTGAGTAGCGACATGGATCTTCTGATTTGGCCTTCACCTGTGGGCATGGGCTGGCTCTGGATGCTCTCTGGCAGCTTGTCCTCCCCCTGGCCCTCGCTCAGTGCCATGGCGCGCCCGCTCCACTCACTCCTCGGCAACAGCTCCACCACCACAGTGTCGCCGTGCACGGCCCGGTTTCGGCTCTTCCCGCCGCTCACCAACACGTCACTGTTTAGATCTGCCAGGACAGCGAGGAGGAGAAACGAGGAAGGTGTGGACGAGGAGGAAAGCAGGGTCAATCAAATCAAATAAAGCGGGGAGGAAGGAAGGGGCAGGCAGGTATCACTGGGTTAGGGTGAATCAAGGGTTGAAATGTAATTAAAATGTACATTTAATACCTTAAAACGATACTGAAACTAAAAACGTGCATGTGAGCGTCTGCAGAAGTTCAAAACTAGTGTAAAAATAAAAAATAACAATAAAGGTCCCGTTGTTAGATAATCTTAAAATGTTGTGGTGATGTCACTGCATCTATGACATTCAAATTCGACGAACAATTAAAAACCAATTAAAGAAACCTGAATCTTTCAGGCATTTTATCAGTGGATTTCAATTCAGGAAAAGACAAAGCGCTTTCAAGACCGGAGACATCATTAGGGTGCAATAACATTAGTATTCTTGTCTCCGAGTCGTGGCAAGGGGTTTTTTAATATGTATGAAACAGTATGAAATGCTCAACAGTAAAACAATGCGTGGCCCAACGTGTTCAATACCACAGCATTATTAAATACTTGATGCTGATTGGTCAATAATGCTCCAAGGGTGTGCATTCATCTCCAATAGCGGAATAAATTACTTTGGGCTGTCCCTGGTTTATTCTGCTTTATACCGTTTATTCCACCAGGTACTGTGGTCTATTTAGGGCTGGGCGATATGGCCAAAATCTTCTATCCCTATATAGGTAATTTATTTTCTCGATAACAATTTATCACAATATAGCATGTTTTCTGGTAATTCCATAAATAGTAGTCTATATAAAATAACCACATGGTAAAGCCTATTGTTGTATGCTCCTTTCTGAATTAAATGCTTATGAGATGAAGAGTATTTTTGTATTTTTTTCATCAATTTACTGTAATGCAGCCTTTAAAACCAGGAAAAGACAACACTGCCATATCACGATATTACGACATCCAAAATCTAAGACGATATCTAGTCTCATATCACGATATCAATATAATATCGATATATTGCCCATCCCTAGTTCGACTGCACAGTAGAACATGTTCTGCTGGCAGCCATGCCTCACCTGTGTTTTTATTCGAGGACCCCTCCAGTCTAACAAAAGCCTCGTTCTGCGCCCGGTGCTTGTTGACATTCAGAGTACCCTGCAAATTATGAATATGTTTTAAAAGAACATGCAAACGTATTGACGGTTGTGGAGTGTGTGTGGTTGATAGCTGGTTTAAGCAGCCTGGACACCTGTGGTATATGTGTAATCATGGCCTACAGGATATACCAGCTATCAACACACACACACACACACACACTCACTCAGGGAGAGAGCTCTCTCATGAAAGCATTTGCCACCTACTCTGGCTGTACCATCATTAATAAATTGCCTTTATACCAACAGCTACCTGTGAAGATGTTGGTATAAAGACAAAACATGGCAGATAATTACACACCAGACCACAACGGTGACAGCACAATGACATACCAAAGGTAAGCGACGGTACTTATTTTAAAAGGGGGAATTAAAAGAAGTTAACATATCAGCGTTGATCTTTTGTTTATCAACAGTTGCCACTAACCTAGCGTTATCACTCATTCTCTATCCAGGTGAAATACGGTCCTTGAAGTTTGTGTTTTTGGATGAGCCAGTCCATCGGTCCAACCCTGGCATAACATAAGCACCTTGTCTTTGCAATAGCTACAGACGGCTTCATGTCACTGCTCCTTGCAGCGATATGGAGGGCCCAGTACTCAGAACGTTATCTTGCGATTCTTTTGCAAGAAGTCGCCCGTTGAAAGCCGTCTGAACTGGGCTTTAGGAACACCCGTTGCCTACCTGAATGTATCGGCCGGACTTGATGCCAGCCTCCAGGACCTCCGAGGGAAGGTGTTCTGTGTACTCCCTCTCTGTGCCCTCGCTCTCCTTCTCCTGCAGGGTCTGGGAAATGGAGCAGTACAGATCCTGGGCTGCCTGCAGCTCTGGCCAGAAGTTCTGTAAATATTCCTGGGAAAACGCAGGAATGTAAGAAGACAACAAAAATAAATATTCATGTTTTATTGATGTACTCATGATGATGAAAACTTTTCTTTGGCTTGAAAAGCCAACCTTTTTGGCCATTAAGTACTTCATTATTTCAACAAACAACTTAGCAGATAACTGCCTCATTGCTCTGTTAGGCTGGGTGGAGCCTAAACAGGGTCTGAAATTAACACATGCCACCAGCTAATGGGAGACAGATTTGACCATTTGGCAGGTAAAAAGACAAATTTAAGTTCATTTTGGACCCTGAGCCTGACAGCTTGAAGCTGTCACTTATACCATCAGATTGTCAAGACAAAGGACTTAAGAAGTTAACAAACAAAGCCAGTGGGAGGAAATAAAAATTGTGGGTGAGGCCTGAAAAGTTGAGCCCAACGAGGCCCAAGCCCGACAAAATTCTGTCCGAACCCGAAACCACACCCCGATAGGTTTTAATCCCGAACCTGATTACAGCCCTACAGCCAATTTCTCCTCATTAAATCTTATATTTCCCGTCTTTTTGCTGTCGTATTTCAACAGACCCACCGGTTCATTATTGTCGTTATGAACATCGTCAGTGTTTCCACACCTCAGACTTTGTTTTCTATTTCTCTTGGGCAACGAAACCGTAATCCCCTGAGTCGAGCTTTTCACCTCCTCAGCAGCATCTAGTTTTGCGTTTCTCCCAGATCCAAAAGAAGACATCTGACAGGTTATTCGATGTCTTATTGGTCAGTCAGGTCCGATACGAGGGGGAAAATGGGGTGGGGGGCCGCCGCCTGCAACGGATCTGACTGAGATATGACACAAGTGGCTTACACTGAACACATTACAAAAAACTTAAAATACAAATAAATGATTCATTAATAAATACAGACTGAACCCAACATGAGCTAACCTGACTCCGCCAAATGGAATGATTCGCGTTGGCTCAGCATTTCCATCTGGAATCGTTCCGTTGGAGAGCCTTTGGGAGGGGCGAAAATACTGGTTGCTGATTGGATAAACCATCTGCCTTTGTTGGTGATTGACGGGCCAAATCAACCAATCAGATCAACGAAGCGTATGACGTGATAACAGAGTGTCGAGGCAAGCTCATCAAGTAAACAAGTCGGGAGAAGGGCAAAAGCATCTTTTCCTCCGAGAAAAGCCTCCAGTGCCGCTTTTTGCTCATCTTTTAGAGAACGAATACACTCTAATTCTGCTAAAACTTGCTTGATAGCTGCGCGCATCTCGGTCACATCCGCGGAAGCCGCCATGTTGTTTAGACTGAAGAGTCGCTCCTCATTGCGTCACACTTGAACCCGCCTCAAAACCAACGCTGATTGGACGATCATTTTCTGATCGGCTCCAAATTTTCTCCGTCGTGCAATAACAGACTGAACTGTGAGTGGAATATCATGGAGCTCGCGAGATCAGGCTGGTCTCGCGAGGCTAAACATGAGCCCCCTAAAAGTCAATTATTTATGATCACTATTAGGTGTATTAGGTGTTAAAGTAAAACCAAACCCTAAAACAACTTATTTTAGTTGAAAAGTGATGTATTACATAGTTGTGCTATGGACTGATGGTCCAAATCTCGACTTAAACTTACAATGTTTTAAAAACGTAGGATAAGATGTAAATATGGACCTGACTGTAGTGAGTGAGGAGGAAGCGCGAAAGGAGAGAGGAGGAGAGAGCGAAACCCTGAACAGCAACATAGCCCCTAAAGTATCTGCCAGAAGAATAATTTTAATATATATATATATGTTTTTATTCGATACTGGACAGGGACTAGCTCAAACAGGGAAGTTTGCTTTTCCTTTAAGCACACCTCATTGTTATGAATATTATGATCACCTGCATGGAGACGATGTAAATGCCAGAGTGGAGGCTGCTGTACTGGGCTACTGCAGACACGTCCTCCGTGATCATCACCACAGGCTTCACACCGGCCAGATGGTCATGGTACCACACAGCTGCACTGTACACACACCTGTTACATACACACACACACAATAATAAGACAAACTAAGATCAGCCATGTGTTCTCGCTACTCTGGGGACCAGGCCATTACATGATTCCTCTGTCTAAACATGCCGATCTGATCTGTTCACTAAATATTGTGCAAGCAGACGATCAGAAGCAAATCAAATCAGAGCAACCGGAGCACCGATTTAGTTGAACTGAGAGGGAGGGTGTAGCCCTGGTGAGGACCGGGGTCCAACCAACCTGTTATGCCACTTGTCCTGGCTTTCTCCCTTCTCCCGGGAGCAGTAGGCATACTCCTGGAACTCATTGGCAAACAGAACGCAGTCGTGACGCGGGTCTTTCAGCAGGCCGCGCAGCCGGTTGTACTGCCTGCACAAAACAACAAAAAGAAGTTAACAATGAGCGTCAGATAATTAGGCTTCGATATTTTGTTAAAAAGGTTGCGGTGAGACATCAACTTGACACACACACACACACACACACACACAATTACATTTACTTCACAGGCTTGATGACCTTCGGCCTCAGCAGAATTGTGACATTATGTGGTTGACCTGAATTCAATCTCTAGCATATGCCAAGAGCCATAGATTAGATTAGATTATACTTTATTTATCCCACAGCGGGGAAATTCTGTTGTTACATCAGTAAAAGGTGTTATATACTATAGAAGGAGAATAAAATAGAGAAAAGAAATAAAAATAGAAAAGGCAAAAGACAACAACATGATATAATACGATTACAAAGGTAACGTAAAGTGGCATCATATAATAATATTGCACATGGTAAGTATTTGGATGGAGCTATAAATACAGAAAAATAAAAATAATATACAGTTATGGTAATTGAAAAACAGAAACAGAGACTACAACAATATCAGGCGGTGCAGGTGTTGAGACTGACAGCAGTTGGGATGGAGGATGGAAACAAGTCTTAAGGAGTATGCTCCAGTGTGGCGCAGACACCTTAAGACTTGTTTGGATCCACCATCATCATTATGGTTGCTCAAAGTGAGACCCGGCGCACAACATAACACACACACACACACACACACACACACAATAAGCAAAACACTATATGAACACACTACTAATCAGGTGGTCGCCCTCTACCTGCGTCCCTTGCCGTGCTGCACGGCGTGGCAGGCGGTCTGCGTGAAGACCACCCCCCGGAGCCCCGCCACCTCCAGGACCTCCTGGTAGTCCACCACGACGCCCACGTCGGGGAACACGTAGTGGGTCACGTCTCCCGAGAGGACCTGGCCATCTGAAACGAAAGTCGGAAAAACCCGTCAGTCCACGTTTTTGGGCGGTTTAACGGGCTGGGATGGCTCTCCATGTCCTGAGCCTACAGCCCGTTAACAACAAACACCGCGGATTGAAACCTTGATCGGTCAACGTTTACAAATGCACTTATGTTCAACTCAAGGGACTGAAGCCATTGAGGTCGTTGTTGTGAAGTGGGACAACGTGTGTGTGTGTGTGGTTACCGTTGTTACACCGCGCCTGGCAGAGCGAGCTGTAACACGGTACGTGTTGTCTCAGGTAATGTTCCCGCACCACACGGACCTTCCGCCCCCTGGAGCTTTTTAAATGGACGATCTTCTCAGTTTTAATCATTTTTTACTGCGTTTTTAAATCATTTCGGTTGAAGCCGGTCCAACGGCAAAGTAGTAAACAGTGAATAGTAAACAGAAAGTGGCGGCGGAAATGCAGCTCGCAGGAAACTGAGCGGATTCTCTGACGTCATGTCCGATGTATTTATTTTATTTATTTTAGAAAGTTTTCTTAGAAAACTGAATTAATTGATTTATTCGGTTTATATACGCAATGCTAATGCCAATGCCACTCCAAAAACTATAGACACGTTGTGTCGGAGGAGGAGGCAAAAAAAAGGTTACAGATAAACGAGATAAACTTGTTGTGGTCGTTCAAAGTGTTATTTATTCATGTATTCATTATAGCTGTCTGCTAAAGAGCTTGACCTCATGGCGATGCTGGTTCACCTTGCAAACCTGACTGCCACTAAAATATGTTATGAAGGTAAGGTTTACCTCCGTGTGAAAGCATTTCGTTTTCTGAGCATGTAAAAGAGCAAAAGTTTAATGAAGGTACAAAATAAAAATACATCTGTAGGCCCCGCTATCTAGGTTTAAAAATGCCTACCCATAATATCCAATGGCATGTTGCAATGTCAGTACAAACAATGATGCACCGTACAGTCATATTTGTTATGCTGGTCTGTAAGGTTGTTGTTTTTTTAAATCGGTTTTGACCAGTTACATACAGCCTTTTTAACATGGATATCTGACCACTCTGTCTAATAAAATAGATAATTACTTTATCAGCATATTGTCCTATTTAAAACAAAAATACATCCAGTTTAAATCATTTACAGCAGTTTGCAATTAGCTCTGCCTACCAAAATGTAACATCTGCTATCCCTTACTGAGCTCCTCAGTAAGTAAACCTATGGGACAGAGTCTTAAGAGAATGTGACATCGATCCTGGCTGCTGCCAGCACCAGCCCCCTCTGCTAACGCTGGGAGAAGATGAGATATCCCTGGTGGGGTATAGCCCACTCCTAGAGGACCAGCCTCTTGTGCCTGGCTTTGTATCCCAGGAGGGGGCCTGTTCAATACCAGCTCCTCCAGACCACTGTGGAAGAACAGCAGGGGGGGAACCCTGTCAGATATACTTGCAGTCACACAGCCAAGATGGCCCTGAAGGGACTATGTGGGTGTTTAAGCGAACCGAAGGAATGAAGGGACCGTATCTCAGTCCTAATCTGCCCAAATGCTGCGGGGTGGAAAAAACCCACGGCACCCATAAGCGGCACACAATATTGCAAGGACATCCAGCCAGACAGCCTAGTGTCCCCTCACAGCACACCGCAAACCTTCATCACCCTCTCTGAGCTGCAGACTAAGATTATGTTATGTTTACATTAGTGGTGGGCATAGATTAATTTGTTTAACCTAGATTAATCTCACTGTAATCTTGGAATTAATCTAGATTAATCTAGATTAAAATGGCTTTTTTTTAAATTCTGTCAAAGGCATTCATAATATGTGTGTGCTACCTAAATAATGACTAAAAGTAAGTCTGCACGATCGTAACCTACCCCGGACCTACGACCGACGGGGGGGGGGGGCGCGATCGTAACCCACCACAGACCTACGACCGACGGGGGGGGAGCGCCCGATCGTAACCCATCCCGGACCTACGACCGACGGGGGGGGGGGGGGGGTGCGCACAATCGTAACCCACCACAGACCTACGACCGACAGGGGGGGGGGGGGGGTGCGCGCGATCGTAACCCATCCCGGACCTACGACCGACGGGGGGGGTGGGGGGGCCGCCGGGCAGAGGACGCAGCCGTTCCGCAGCGCAGCAGTTCCGCGGCGCTTACATTCCTTGGTGGAAATCCGGTATAGACCCAGCTCCCAACCCAACTTTGAGAATAGATTAACGGCAGTGCGTTAACGCCGATAACGGCCCACCACTAGTTTACATACAGCATAATCTGTCATTGCCAGGCCCACCTTTCAAAGGCCAATATCATTAAAGAGGCAGAAGACTGCAACATTCCCATGTAAACTACTAAGAGACTTCCTTCATCAACGCTTGGCAGCCTACACACCAGTCCACGGGAAGGATTGTCACTTTGACTGCCTGTTCATTACACAGTATTTTTTTTCTTTTGATTAATGTTTGCGCTTCTACCCTTCTTTTTTTATTTGTGTTATGTTGTGCTGGTTTACCTGTTTTGATGTAAAGCACTTTGTTACTTGTATGGTACATATTAATAAAGCCGCTCCGATTGTTATTGTAGCGGCCGAGGTAATTTGGTCGCTCAGACTAATGGGGGTGCCGTTGTTATTCTATTAGTAATTGGGTTGCCCAGCCCAGTTGGGGGCACTGTGTCCTGTTAGCGCAAATGATTATGGGGGTGTTAGAGGTTTATGTTAAGGGGATTTTAGTAGAGTTATAATGTTGTTTTTAGTGTTGTTAAGTTTTATGTTTGAGTCCATGCTGGAGAAGTGCTGCACAAGTTCTGGCTCGTTGACATCCAGGACCCGTGCATCATCGGCCTGGAGAGCTCATGTCAATGAGCCATAACCCTCGGCACCAAGACGGTGGCGAGGTCCAGTTCGGTCAGGAGAAGAAGGACCAACGAGGCCGTCACCAAGCCCCTGTGTTTCGCCTTCGCAGCTGCCCTGCCCATCGTCCAGGCCAACCGCCATTGTCACCGGGACGTCCCCGGCAATAGTCGCTTCATTCGGAACTTTGCTACCATCGCCAGCCCACGCCACTGCCTGACCGACGAGGGCCGGTTGTTGGACTGGGCTGACGCCTGTGCTGTCGCCTTCATTGACTCAGGGTGGCCCTCACTGAAGCCCCGGAGCTGAATGAAAAGCAGGAGGCTGACGGGACTCTGGTGCTGGTGAGAGGCTGGTTGGTGGCAGGACAGCGCCCCAAGTGGACAGAAGTGCCAGCCCTTAGGCCCAACGTGAATGCGTACCATTCTCAATGGGGCAACTTCGAGTTCCACGAGGAGTTGGCGTATCGGAGGTGGAATCTCCCAGACGAGGGAGTGACCCTCTGCAGCTCCTGGTGCCCCAGGTGCTCTGTCCCCAGGTCCTCCAGATCGTCCATGGCTCAGTGCGTGTGGGGCACTACGGGAATGCCAAGACCCTCCACAGCCTTAAGGGGCCGTTCTACTGGCTGAGCTGTCGACATGGAGCTGCACGTCCACTGCTAGTACTCCTGCACCGACCAGAAGGGACCAGCTCAGCGGTCTATGGATTGGCTGGCTATGGATTACTTTACAAAGTGGCCTGAGACGTACACAGTACCGGACCAAAATGCCATCACGACAGCAGAGTGGAGAAAATGTTTGCCCGCTTTTGGGGTTCCTGCTGAGCTCCACAGCCATGGTGAGCAAGACGAAAACGACACCACTCCATCTCCAAAGCGATGGGTTAGATGAGCGGTGGTTAAACCGCTCATCTAACCCATGGCCACCCAGCTCGTCATCCTCACCAGTCAACACCAGCGGGACTGAGACCGCCACCTGCTTTTGGTCCTGTGGTCTTACCCAACTGCTGTCCCAAGAGCCCAGCGAGTGCCTGCCCTCATGTTCGGGCTGGAGCTCTGGACACCGGTGGGCTTGGTGTTCGGGGCCCCTGCCCGAGCCTGAGGTTGCCAGTGGGAAAGAAATTGATTTCTTTGGTCGGCTGAGGGGTCATCTACAGGTGGTCCATGACCACACCCACCAGGCCCAGGCCAACTCCTGGCTGCGGCAGAAGGGGGCCTATGACACCCGGTTTCGGGGGCAGGCTTTCCTGGTGTAGGTGTCCTGTCCTGTCCAAAAGAAGGGGGTTTCCCCTCAAGCTTCGCAGCCACTGGGTCAGGGGCCCGGCTAAGTTGTGGCCCATGGCGCATGGTGGCGTTGCACTGGGACAAACTATCGCTGTACCGCCCCCTTGCCCCACCTGTTGTTGGGAAGGGAGGGGGGGGGGGGGGGGGGGGTGGTAACAGCAGCACGCCGTGCCCAGGGTCAAGTGACTCTCCCCTGGTGGCGCTTCCTGTGAGCGCCAGGCTTATGGGTGTGTTGAGGGGATTTTATTCGAGTTCTAATGTTAGTGTTTGTAGTGTTGTTAAGTTTGATGTTTACGTGACAATTACCGCTGTAACCTGACTGAACCTCATGACGCAGACGATCACGTTCAGGAGTGCCTTCTGCGTTGAATGTCAAGTGTGAACAAACAAGTCGTGTCGAACAAACAAGCAATTCTGGAGTCGTGCAGTCAGTGTACGGGGCACAGGATTGACAGGATTTTAAACTGAAATCTCTGTCAGCCATCGATCTGTTCCGAAGACCATGCTCGCCACATTATTATTATTATTGTTATTATTATTATTATTATTATTATTATTATTATTATTATTATTATTATTATTATTATTATTATTTAGCTTCTCCCTGTCAGTATCACTGTCACTGGCTGCCTGCCACTGGGCGCCACACCTGCACTCACCCAAAGTCAGAGCAGTTACACTGTAACGACTATATAGGCAATCTGTATTCTCTGGCCAACAGACAAAGTTGAAAGTAGCCTATAGCGGATAGGACCGTCTCTCTCTCTCTCTCTCTCTCTCTCTCTCTCTCTCTCTCTCTCTCTCTCTCTCTCTCTCTATGTCTCTCTCTCTCTCTCCCCTCCTCTCTCTCTCTCTTTCTCCCCTCCTCTCTCTCTCTCTCTCTCTCTCTCTCTCTCTCTCTCTCTCTCTGTCTCTCTCTCTCTCTCGGCGTTAATTAGTTCCCTGAGTATTTGACCAAACAGTCGAGCTAACGGTTTAAATGTCCGTCTCCTAATAACGGTTTCCTGACGCGGCTTCATGTTTAAAACAACTTTATTTCGGAGCGACCCCTCCTGAAGTGTCCACACGGTAGGCTGTGTCTCATTTGTATTAATGGTTAATAATATGTTGTTTCGGGAAAAATAATAATAAAAATAACCACTTTGGGACACGCAAACCCTCGGACGGCAGGTGGTAATTATCCGTTATTATGCGTTGAAGGCTACTGTTATGTGCATTTGTAACAACAAACGCCGGAAAAGCTAATTTCTGTCAACATTTTTTAATGTTATTTTCATACTGCTTTATGTGACACTGCCTTACCTTTTTTTTTAGTTGCAGGTACGATAGCCTACTAAACCTTATAAGCCTATAAGTAAACGTATTATACGGAGCAACTGTAGGCATGTGTCTGTTATCGGAGATTTAAATGGTGTTTAATGATGATTTCGGGATGGTTTTTACGCCACCGCCTCTTGAGTTGTCCTGGTTGCTCTTCGCAACGGGGGGACGATGGCGTCAATTATAAAACCCACAGCAAAATTAGAGATGTTTTTTCTTTTTCTGCCGATGTTACACATCACAGGTAGGCTGTTTATGTGTGGGGTTGGAGGGGAAACGTGGAACTCGTTGTTCTCGCCGCTAGATGGCTATCTCGAGCAAAGCACAGGTGGACTGGTGAAGACAGACATGTAGACATGTTGAGGGGGTGTGTGAGAGTGAGAGAGTAAGAGAGTGAGAGAGAGAGAGTGAGTGTGAGAGAGAGTGAGATAGAGTAAGACTGTGTGTGTGAGTGAGAGAGAGAGAGAGAGAGTGTGTGTGTGTGTGTGTGTGTGTGTGTGTGTGTGTGTGTGTGTGTGTGTGTGTGTGTGTGAGAGAGAGAGAGTAAGAGTGAGTGAGAGAGAGAGTGAGGGTGAGTGAGTAAGTGTGAGAAAGAGTGAGAGTGTGAGAGAGTAAGAGAGAGAGAGAGTAAGTGTGAGTGAGAGAGAGAGAGTGAGAAAGAGTGAGAGAGTGAGCGCGTGAACCCCCTGCTTCAGCTCGAAGTCGAACACGGGTGGGGAGTGGACGTGTTATCCCCATGGTTACGACCCACGGCAACTTTGGGCTACTTTTGTATGTTTCGTTTTGTTTCGTGTTGTTAAAGCCAGATTTACAACGAGCCGCGTCGCCGTAGGCCCGTATGAAAGCGTGGCGTTACAGGCTTTACCGTAAGGGCGCCTCTCTCTCTCTCTCTCTCTCTCTCCCTCCGCCGCACCGCCGCGCGCACCTCGCCGCAGGTGTGCGCTCGAGACGCGGCGAAAAAAAACAACACGATTTTTACAACCTGTTTCCTCTAGATTACTTCAGTGACAAAATGGCGTGTATTAGCCAGCTATTGTAGATCATATAGGCTGAGACGAAACGATGTGGAGGGTTCGATACCCCTTTAAGAAATTAATGAGGAATGAATGAACATCATTTAATATCATCAGGCGATAAAAAAAGGTATTGAGATAAACCTGGCAGGTACTTTGGTGAAGTGCTTCTAGGCAGCATAGGCCTAGGCTAGGATTGTATAATTTTAAATTGCATTCTCCAATGTCGCTGAGGCATTTGTCACTAATGTTCCTTAGCAATAACAGTAATGCACGTTTTGACGACGACTGGTGAGCTCTTACTTTAATTAAACTCATTGAGGATTGGTGAGGATTGGTGGTGGTGGTGGTGGTGGTGGTGGGTTCTCAGTGCTTCCAGAAAGGTCAATACACATTTTTTAAACCTGTGTGCAGAATGTGTCCTCCAAAACAACTGGCATGTACAAACAAGTAAATGGATAGATTGTTTCTATAAAATATATATTTTATGTCGAAAATAGCTTCAAAGGATTTCACGTTTTCATAAATGCTTTTAAGTCATAAACTGCAATGTTGAAGAATAACACTTGGTAGGCCTACTTATGGTAGTAGCTGTATAACTTTAACAGCTGTGACACGACTATTGTGGCGCCAGTATATTTCTGATTTATACGATAAAAATAAGTAAATATAAGTAAATGTATAAAATACAAAAAAAATGTGTTACAGTATAGGCCTACTCACATGCGGAGATAGGTGATCGATGATTGAGCATTTGTAGCTTGAAACTGACCCCTTAACGTGATTCAGTGTCAGTTCATTCATATAGTGATAATCTACAATGTAGGTCATGTTTCCAGTCTGGTGACCTTCAGCTGGGAGTCATTCATGTTCTGTTGGATCAATACATGTAACTAGAGTCGATTAATTAGGAGATCATTGGCTGTTGTCTCCCAAGGACATGTAGAGATGGAGCACTGGTGTGTGAAGTTCACTTCTATGAGAGACATCTGAACCCAGCACTGTTATACTCAGTGTAAATACACCCCTATAGGTCAAAATTGCCAAACATTTAAATGTGTGTAAATAGATTTTTTAGAATTTTTCACTGCATTCATCACTTTCAAAAATATTAGAATGGGATGATGATGATGATGATGATGATGATGATGATGATGATGATGATGATGATGATATAAATAATGAACTATACTGCTAATGGTCAGAGTTAGCTGCTTGTGAAACTGGTTGTAGGCACAGCATTGAATTAGTTTTGTGTTGTACAATGTGTCGCGCAAACTACGATCCTCTGAACTCTACAGGACAGGAGCTGTTAATGTCATACTTAATATAAAGATCATTAAGTTAGTACATTCATGGTCACTACCTGATCAGTATGTCCTACCTGATACTTCCTCCTAGGCATGCATACATTCATAGTAAGTTATGGCTAAACGTACAAGATTGCAAAAAGTGATAATTGATGATAATATTTCAATGTGACAAATGCACACACTGTGTCCAAAGCCTGATGCCTCTGAAGCTGTGTGACTGTATTATCAAGCATGAGTGGACACATCTTAGCACCGACCTCCCTTGTGTTAGGAGGGTAATGGAGTAATTAAATATAATCTGCATCCACTTACTGTCTCAATGGAGTGTTTCATGCATGCATACATTCACTTGTCTCAATCCTTTAGTGTGATTTACTTAAAATACATTTCTTCTCTAGTGGTTGTTTATTATTTCAGATACAGAAATGGGAGTCACTTTATTTAAGGTGTTCCTGAGCATAACCAGCTGGTTGCAGAGAGGCCCAACGTTATGAATCATGGAAGGACTTTGTTAGGAGGTTTCAGCACTATTCTCTTATTCCCATCTCATCATGTGGAGGTAAAAGGGAGTGACCATTAAGGCCAGGAGCCCCTGGGCTCTCCGTGCCTCATTCATCCAGGAACATAAGGAATAGTGAGGGTAGATAGACGACAAAGGAGTGCAAGATTGAGAGAGGCAGCATGAAAGGCTTCTGAGTGGTTCTGCCTGGTGGGCACAATGGAAGGGACAGTGATGAAGCAGGCCAGAAAAGGATGGCGGTCTTGAAACAAACAGAAGAGTAGCATACAGACAGCCAAGGATTCTACTTTGTTGTTGGCAAGTAGGAACTCAGTTCATCAAGGAAAAACTCGGTAATGCTTTATATTAAGGTCCTTGTAATAACCATTAATTAATAGGTAATAAGGCCCTTGTAAGTCCTTACAAGATGCTTATTAACATTATTGTGTGTTTATAAGCCTATATAAGTGTTAATAATGGCATTATAATACAGTTAATAGCAGGTTATAACACATTTATAAGCGCTTATAAGAAACTTGTTAACAGTTTGCAAATGCTTAAGAACATTAATAAAAGCCTCATGAGTATCTTATAATTGTTCATAATAGCATTACAAACACCCATAACCCACCCATTATGTCTTTGCCATGCCTTTATTAATCTTCTTTTGTTTGCTTATTGATATTAAAGTATACTTTATTGCTCATCTATTATAAGTTAACTTGTTAACAGTAACTGTTAACTATGCTTTTTGCAGCTACCGGATCTAAAGCGAGAACAATGCCTCATTAAGGCTAATAAATATTTCATTATGCGTTTATTAATGGTTAAAATGCTTTTCCACCTCCACATCTAGAATGTGGTCAAGGCTGATACAGTGGGAAGAAAAAAAATGCATAATACAACAAGTGTTTCAACTGTGAAGGCCAAAATTGTTTTATTTATTGCTGTGGACATATTACTAAAAATGTATCAAAATAAAAATCACCTAAAACAGGCATTTCAAAGAAAGAAAAAAACACTTTCAAGGAACTGTAAACATTGTTTTAACTTTGAAAAAAAAACATGGTCCATAAGAACCACAGCAATTCAAAAGTGCCCCTTTCCAACAGGCAACAGTCTCCATGATTTCTTCAGTGCCCGAACTGTGTCGTCAATATCTGGACAGTCACGGATGGCATCTCGACATTTCCCGGCGTAATCACCATGTGCTTTACGTCGGGCCCATACCCGGCCGTCGCTGGCGATCGGAGCCACGTGGGCTACGCCGCGATGAGTAGGAGGGCCGCCGCGGTGAGCACGGAAGCCTAGGGCGCGGGCCCGGGTGGAGCCGCCGCGGGTGCAGATCTTGGTGGTAGTAGCAAATATTCAAACGAGAACTTTGAAGGCCGAAGTGGAGAAGGGTTCCATGTGAACAGCAGTTGAACATTAGCCTAGAAATCTAGACACCCCCTAGCGGCAGCAAATTTATTTGGCAGCCAGGTAGGTCTAGCAGTAACCTGACTCCGCCAGATGGAATCATTCGCGTTGGCTCAGCATTTCCATCTGGAATCGTTCCGTTGGAGAGCCTTTGGGAGGGGGCGAAAATACTGGTTGCTGATTGGATAAACCATCTGCCTATGTTGGTGATTGACGGGCCAAATCAACCAATCAGATCAACGAAGCGTATGACGTGATAACAGAGCGTCGAGGCAAGCTCATCAAATAAACAAGTCGGGAGAAGGGCAAAAGCATCTTTTCCTCCGAAAAAAGCCTCCAGTGCTTTTTGCTCATCTTTTAGAGAACGAATAAACTCTAATTCTGCTACAACTTGCTCGATAGCTGCGCGCATCTCGGTCACATCCGCGGAAGCCGCCATGTTGTTTAGGCTGAAGAGTCGCTCCTCATTGCGTCACACTTGAACCCGCCTCAAAACCAACGCTGATTGGACGATAATTTTCTGATCGGCTCCAAATTTTCTCCGTCGTACAATACCAGACTGAACTGTGAGTGGAATATCATGGAGCTAGTGGCTCGCATGGCTAGTCTAGCACGGCTCCGTCGGCTTTTTGGTGCTGGAAACACAAAGTATGTCAGACCAATCACAGCGTGTGGGGCGGAGTCGAAAGCCGGGCTACCATGACGACAGAGTTGCGACGGTTCCGTGTTAGAGGTAAACAATGGCTGCTGCTGCTGGCGAACGGCTGTCTTTCGACTCGGCTTTGGCCGCGACTCTTCAAGACTTGAAGTTAACATTTTATTTGAGAAAAGAACAAAGAACGGCACTATAGTCTTTCCTCGAAAAGAAATATGTATTCAGAGTTTTGATTAATTACGTAGTCAGAGCCGTCGCTCTGACTACGTCACCTTCTTCGTTGCTCTGATTGGTTGTAGCGCTATCCTATTGCGTGCAGAGGGAACTTGAAAGACAACCGTTTATCCCGCCCACACTGCCAATGGAGCTGCGCCAGACCCTACATCTTTCTGATGTGGGTCTGGCTTGCCAGGCTAGTTGAACATGGGTCAGTCGGTCCTAAGAGATTGGCGAACGCCGTTCCAAAGCGCAGGGCTATGGCCTCCGTCGCCCCCGGCCGATCGAAAGGGAGTCGGGTTCAGATCCCCGAATCTGGAGAGGTGGAGATAGGCGCCGCGAAGCGTCCAGTGCGGTAACGCAAACGACCCCGGAGAAGCCGGCGGGAGCCCCGGGAAGAGTTCTCTTTTCTTTGTGAAGGGCAGGGCGCCCTGGAATGGGTTCGCCCCGAGATAGGGGCCCGTGCCCTGGAAAGCATCGCGGTTCCGGCGGTGTCCGGAACCGGAACCGTTCCGGCGGCGTCCGGAACCGCCACAGCAATAAATAAAACAATTTTGGCCTTTACAGTTGAAACACTTGTTGTATTACCGTATGCTTTCTTCCCATTATATCAGCCTTGACCACATTCTAGATGTGGAGGTTGTGAAAATCATTAACCAGTAATTAACACATCATGAAATATTTATTAGACTTAATAAGGCATTGTTCTCGCTTTAGATCCGGTAGCTGCAAAAAGCATAGTTAACTGTTAACAAGTGCATAGTTAACTTATAATAGATGAGCAATACAGTATATTTTAATATCAATAAGCAAACAAGAGAAGATTAATAAAGGCATGGCAAAGACGTAATGGGTGGGTTATGGGTGTTTGTAATGCTATTATGAACAATTATAAGATACTCATGAGGCTTTTATTAATGTTCTTAAGCATTTGCAAACTGTTAACAAGTTTCTTATAAGCGCTTATAAATGTGTTATAGCCTGCTATTAACTTATTATAATGCCATTATTAACACTTATATAGGCTTATAAACACACAATAATGTCAATAAGCATCTTGTAAGGACTTACAAGGGCCTTATTACCTATTAATTAATGGTTATTACAAGGACCTTAATATAAAGCGTTACCAAAAACTCAAAGTGAATTTGGCTGTTCGTTCTTGAGGAGTACGATGACATTGCCAGTTGAGACTAACCTTACATTGTATAACTATAGATATAGTATTTAATGCAAAGATGCAAAAAACAAGTAGGCATCTTTTCTATAATGATGAACACAAAACATGGGAAATTATGTATGAGAATTCCTACACACATTGGCCATGGAGCAGGACGATATTACACTCTATCTGAATAACTTTATACATATATATGTATAACTTATAGGACTGGGAGCCAGTGTAAAGGGAATAATACAGGTGTTTTCTCATTCTCACCAGGATCCTCACAGCACTGTTCAGAATATACTTGGGTTGATTCTTCTGCTAGGGATGAATAGTTCACACAATAGTTCAGTACAGTTCAACCTTGAGGACATGCAGGCATGGACAAGCGTCTCAGAATCTGGCAGTGATAGACTGAGGCACAGCTTTGATAGATTTAGTGGTGAATGAAATCTTGCAGTTTTATTTAGTCAGGTGAGTTCTAACACCAGAATTTGTGACTGAGATTCATGGATGTCGTGATTTAAATAAGAAAGATGGACAAGGGAAGATGATTAAACCATGTGTAGAGTAGTCCCAACATGCTGTCTTTACATTTCCTCAAGGCCAGTGGTGAGGTGTACTGCTGTTTTGGAATCTATGATGAGCTTCATCTCAGCACAATGATTAAATTACCAGGAATTTGTATTGATGATTTAGCCAAATAGAGGGTAAGCTGGACGAGGCCAATGGCCAAACCCTGTGATCACCACAGAAGGTTGACAACCTCTCAGCAAGACATATCTTTCATGGAGTAAGGAACAAAACCCTCTCTGAGCAGCCTGGAGTTAAGGTGACCAATGGTGACTTGGAGGGACTTTAAAAGTATTCTGTGTCTGGTCGACCAAGAGTCAGTGCAGTTGTCGTTCCAGGAGTAGCGATAGAAAGTAAAGGTTCAGTATCAACTGACCAGAGCAGTTTTAGATGGACCTGAAACTGATTCCTGTTCAATGTATTGGGAAAGGGGGTTTCAAATTTACTGACAGTGGGAAAATAGACAAGCCTGTGAGTTCCTAAGCCTAGGATGTGTTGCAATCAGCAGAGGCTGCAGTTTTTAGCTCTAAAAAGTCAATGGGGTTATTGCTCCTCAGTGGCATTAATGGTGTTTGAAGATCATTCATGGTGGGAAACACATGCTTTGGGTTGCTCTAATTGTTATCAATTTGTGTGGAGGGGAATTGGAACTGTGTATCTTTGTAGCTATTTCACACATATGGCTAATCTTTATCTCTATTGAAGTCCATTATCGCGAAAAGAATATCCTAGATGGGGAACCAACTTCGACGGACATTTTAAGAGACAACCACAAAGTGCTTTAGACCATGACATTGTGTGGAATAACAACTTATTCAAGTGCCCAAAACAATTTTGTGTTAAAGATATCGAGCAACATTGAATATATTTCTTCTCAAAATGGAACAAAATCATACCACATGGAACCAATGCAGAGCATTTAAGGAACCTACTACAGAGATTTACAGAAGCGGTCTTTGAGCGGGTTGCTTGGTTACTTTTCCACCACTTCCTGCTTGGGATGCTGGCAAGAAATGAAGTAGTTGCCTCCAAGTTAACCAGCTTTGACAGTCTCCCTAGGAAGAGAGAAGCCTCCGAGAGCTGGAAGCATTATAGCGGATTATACAAAATCCTGAGCACAGCAGGGAATTGCTTAACTGAAAAGAGATATTCTCTATTTGTGGCAATCAATATGCCTTACTGGATCTCTTGTGTGGTCTGCAATTTGGCAAGGCCATGGTAGCCAGTCATCAATGATATCGTAATGCGATTGTGTCTGATATTGGTAATGGTTAGCTAAGCTGAACCAATTTTTCAGTTATTTAAATATTAAGAAGCTTGAGTTGGACAGGTAAAATAACATTATTAACCAGAACTTACTGGGCTAGCTATAATTATTCTTATTAGAAACATTTAGCAGTTTATATGAATATCTCTTTTTTATATCTCTAGTTTTATTTATGCGAATATTATCTGAAATCCAAACTATTACTTCTTGTTCCGCCTTGTTGTGAGATTTAAGAATAATGTAATATAATATAGGCCATTTGGTGGGCACTTTTATCCAAAGCATCTTACAATACCGTGAGCATACAAGAACTACTTTGGTGGCTGCTATAAGCAAGCGATATATATGGGAATTACTATTCAGCAAGTGCAGCCATCGATTCAAGGCTACACAACTCCCAAATAGTGTGCAGGCAGACATGTAGCGACACATGACTCCCACAAGACGAGGGCTTTACGTGAACCCTTCAGACCTCCCACCATTTATGTAACGATCAATTATTTCACTGTTTATCTCAGTGACAAATGGAGCCATCCACCACCTCCATGTGTGTGACTTTTTACAAATACTGATGATATACTGCATCTTCTTTTACATGTGGGGGCTCCCCTGAGGGAATATCTCTGCTAACCCCAAGCTTTCTGTGGTAACTCTTAGTGCCTGTCAATAGGCATAGGGGACTGGCCGGTCTCATTTCGTCTATCTGTCTTTCTGCCAGAGAAGTGACGTTTTGCTCGAAACGTAATGTTTATTATTTATATTTTTTAGATTCTGGAGATGCTTTGTTGTCTCTAGGTCACTTGTAAAATGAAACATTTTTGCTGATTAATTCCTTACGCCTTCTAACTACTTTAAAATCTGACCTTCTGGATGTGTGTGTGCGTGTGTGTGTGTGTGTGTGTGTGTGTGCGTGTTTGTGCGTGTTCAAAGGGAGACCAAAGAGTGGTAATTATGGAACTTGTTAGAAGTTGTTACGACAAAACAACAACAACTCGAAAAGTAATGTTTTGCTCGTGAAAAACATAATGTTTATTTATATTTTTTTGATTCTGGAGATGCTTTGTCATCTCTAGGTCACTTGTATTTTTGATGATGATTCATTTTGTGTGTGTGTGTAAGTGGTGTGTTTGTATTTGCCAGTGTGGTTCAACCTATACAAACAACAGTGTACATTAATCACACGCCTAACAAATATATGCTTCTTAACTGTTTGCTGTTCTGGCATTCATAGGACATACTATGCAAGACCTGCATAGACTTACAAAATGTCACTGTATTAAATGCACGTGTATTAATTATTAAATAATGGAGGATCTTACCATGCACTTTAGTTGCAATTAGATTAGGAAAAAACTGCTAGGCCCTTTGTTTTATCAAAACACCCACTATTTGAAAAGACGTATGCAAGGGTAGTTGCAGTCTGCACAGGTGCTGTGCCTAATCAGGACCATTCTCAGCGCCCTCAATCAAAGAACGTGTCAAACCTGACCGATTACCTCTTTCGACTGCATGGTGTCTGTATGCATTTTTGCTGTGCTTCACAATGGCCTGGTTGTCCTGACAGCCATCAATGTTAAACAACAAAGCTTCCAGGACAGCAGCGTCTGACGACGTGTCTCTGGTGTGGGATGTCTCCAGTTTGCATCAGTTATTTCTTCCTATGTGGTTCCTGATGAGTGTGCGCGTTGCTCTCGTATGGTTGTTCTTGACAGCGGGCTGGGGAGATACAGAGTTAGGCTTTTAAGTCTAGTTTAGTGTATAGTGCTTGAATTTAAACAAGGGATTTATTAAGGAAATGAGAGTACATATGAGCAGGCTCCTTGGCTGGGGATCCCTGGGGTCCATTCTCTACTCATGAAAAGATTTCATCAATTTTCTTTGATTATACTTTGGTGTGGCATGCCATTGCAACAGGGTGTGCTACCATTCATGTGTGAGATGGAAGTGCAGCCAAGGCTGGTGGCGTATGTGGTCGATATGTCCATACATTGTAGACATCTGCCAGTTTCGGTCAGCCCTGCCCCCCCCCCCCCCCCCCATCTCCATACCCTACTGTTTATTGAGTATTTGTTCCCCACAGCCTTGTGTTTACAGTCCTTTGAGTTGATTTATGTTACAAAGGCACAAACTGGGGCAACCATTGGCCTGTGTGTGTGTGTGTGTGTGTTTGTGTGTGAGTGTGTGTAAAACTGGCCACATCAACTATTAATGTTCTACAGGCCGCAACCTTATTCAGGCATTTGCTCAAAGGGGGGCCAAAGAGTGGTAATTATTGTACTCATTACAAAGTATTGCACATTGATCCTCCATTTAATTTTCAGTGTGTATAGCCTATTAACTATCACAAAAAAAGTATTTGCACACACTCTTATGTGTGACGATCTCATGAATTACTGACCTGGGAAAACATTAAAGACTTTCACACCTAATACTTTCATACCTATATTTTCACAATACTTTCACACCTATTTTACACCTATACTTTCACACCTATACTTTTCACAATACTTTACACGGTACACCTATACTTTCACTATACTTTTACACCTAGTTCACCTAGTGGTAGATTTCAAATTATTCAGACAATAATTATTTTCATAGTTTAGGTAGGCGAAGATATAGTGTTATGATTTGCACCAATCTAATAATGGAATGAAAACAACTACATTATTTGTACTTGATGAAAATGATAGCAAGGGGTTTTTGTTTCAACAGTTCACTGTGGGGTTTTTTATGTAAGCAAGATATCTTTTAACTCCTAATGGTGAATTTAAGGATATTCTTTTGGGAAAGCAGACATATATATTTTTTTCTTTTTTCTTATTTTTTCAAAGCACCACATTTTATTAAGTTCAGCAAACCAATTAAATTCTCAGGAAAACATGATAAAGCATGATTTACTTTTCAGTTAACAGGAAGTGTATGGAATAACATATTTTTGCTTCATGTATCATTCTCAAGTTTCTATAAAGCTACAAATATAAGATATGTGTAGTAGAACTACAGTCCGAGAGTACAACTCCCCTCATCAACAATATAACAAAATTCTGGCTATCCAGGTAATTAGCAAATGCACAAGTACCGTACTTCACCTTTCAACGTTTGTTGCTGTGAACCGCCAAGGACGCATATAACTGCCAGTAAGTGTGCCTGTAACCTGTAAAAAGCTTCCGGTCTTGCCAGGAATGATTTCAAATGCCTGGAGCGACTTTGCTCCCCATTCTCTCACAAATAGACATGCACACAGGTTAATTGATTGTGCCATCATTAATCAATGGGGGGGGGGGGGGCAGGGGTTGCAGGCTAAAGAAACAAAGTAACAAATTCAAATATGACTCAACCAACTTCAAATGTGAAAGCCATCTATATAGAAATAGACTTCCCCCCCACACAGGCATTGTTTCCTCTCTCCGTACCTGGGTACTGGGTAATGAGATTGTATCGTCGCCTACAATAGTGGTTCCCAACCTTTGACATTAGGTGTACCACTAAATTGTCATCAAGACCTTTCGCCAACCACCTCGTATGCAAATGGTAAAAAAAAAAAGATAAATACACATGCAGTGGCTGAGCAAATGTGCCAGCGCCCACTTTATACACAATTATTACTGCAAGAAGACCCTGACCAGTGAAAAGAAAATGGACAGCGAACTCAAATGCACAACTCAAATGCACGACTCAACACACAGGGAAAGGTCGAATCAAAAGTCTTTACTTCAGGCAGGGGTTCGGTACACACAATTCAGTCCAATGGTCAGGCAGAGGTATCCAAAATGATAGGCTTGAGCAGGGGTGCCCCAACTTTTTCCCTCTGAGGGCCAAAACGGAAACATAATGGTGGGCCATGGGCCAAAAGCAAAATACATATTGTATTGTACTGGTGCTCTGAAAATATCTATGTCAATATCTTGTAAGCTTTTCTCCCAAGTGAAAAGCACCATTTGAAACAAGTCTATTATTCATTATTGTGAATTCTTCTTCTTCTTCTTCTTCTTCTTCTTCTTCTTCTTCTTCTTCTTATTATTATTATTATTATGTGTCTTCACATTGCAAAGCCTAAGTTTTCACAGCCAATGTCTGATATTGAAAACACACTTTAAGTTTGGAAATGGAAAAATGGCCTTATCAGTCAAATAACCAAAACAATAACTGTCAGCCGCTACCATTCCATTGCCTTTCAATTCTGAACCTGACCATAATTGTTTTCCTGACATGCAGTCTAATGTTACCTGCTGCAATTCATTTATTTTTTGTTGCTGTTGTTAATGTCTCAACGCATGTTATCCAGATAACAGCGGTCTGGGTCCAAACATTTTCTGAATTAGATGGTGCTCTTAATTATAATTTGTGAGGTCTAGTAGTACAGACCAGCGCTGCTTGTTTACATGACTGATGCTTTTCCTCATCCCAGTGTCCTTGTGATGCCCTCCTCAGTCCTGGAGGGCAAAAATGCTTTCTCAGTTTGAGTATATATATATATATATATATATATATATATATATATACTGTATATCTCCCCTCCACCCCCCCCCCCCCCCCTTTTCAAAAAAGCTTTTACAAACTAAGCCATGGTTTTGCTTATTTCATCCCGAGTTCAAGTTAAACAGGTATCGTGAGATGTGAGGGACCGTGAGGGAGAGCACTGCCCATGAGCAACACTGTTTCTGTCCTATTATAGGCTTTAGTTTGGAAAGGTAGACATTTTTTTCTCACATAGCATTTTCGTCTGGAGTATTTTTTTCTTTTGTTTCGCCAAAACCTCAGGAAAACATTGTGCTCATTAAGTCAGTTCAAATTATGTACACAATTTGCTTGCATAACCATCCACAATTGAAAACAAGAAGATAATCTTCGAACCAAGGAAGGCATGCTAAGTCTGAAGTTCTGCGAAAGGGGGTTGCTTTGATAGCCTAGCTGTACCACGCAAGATGCAGTACTGTGATAAGTGATGACTGCGTTCCAATGTATACCGCAGCGAGAATTATTCATCTGCCTTGTCTGGAGTCAAGGTGGAAATTTACCTCATGCTCCTTATCACCGTGACCACAGAACAACACCTCCCTTAGACTTAGTGTATGATGCGATGTATCGATTGGCAAAAGGAGAACAACTTGGACACGGATATGACGGATATTTGAGCGATAATGGCCTGCTAAGCGTAGCTTCTGGATAATGGCATACTAACCTGTCAAGAGCATATCATGACCTTTTTATCTAAGGCAGTGCGGCGGACCCCGTCCTGATCTCATTAGAGATTCTGGCAAGGGGAGTTGAAAATCACTCCTGACTTCCTACTTCACCATCGGTTGACCTGCAGCCATTTCTAGGCTGCTTTTTTAAGCTTGCGTTGCAGGTTCAATTAGAATTTGAGCTTGTCAGCAGCAACATACAGGAACCCCTTAATCAACATGAGTAGTATGACTTTAAGATAGAAAGGGGCCAAGTCGATCAATCTATTGGCTCGGACTCAGGTCCATCAATAGCTATCCCAGCACCCTCTCCGCATCTAGTCAATAGCAGAGAATTGATTAAGACACGATGAAGGATGAATGCGGGGTGGGGGGGGGGGGTATGGTGATTTCACAGATTGGTGCAATGCCAATAGGAGCATAGAAAGTTATTTTCAAAGACACATGACTATAGAGGGCCTGTAGTAAAAGCATTCCATCAGCATGAGTAGGCCTACAGCATGAGCACTAGTCTCATGAATCAGACTGTAGATTAATATCTAAAGCTCAAATCTGGAACGGGACTTTTCACTTTCTTTCACTTCATATTTGTTTCGACCAATCGTGTTACTGGAGGCAGGGGTCTGTAAGCATGTAATTGGCTAACAGCGAACACAAACGCGGCCAGCAAACTGTAAAAACGTGTCTGTAAATATTTTAAATCAACACTGTGTAGAGTTGTCACTGTAGAAATACACTTATTAAAAATAATTAACTTCTGAAAGCTACATCCACTGGGACTGCAGGATCCGAGATTACATGAGCACTAATCTCGGATCCAGCAGCCCTACTATGTTACAGCAGAACTTCTGGGGGCAGACGGCACAGACACGGCCTGGGAAACAAGATTTGAGCTCTTCTGCCATCAGACTTTAGATAAGATATTAATGTAAAGTCTGATCTGTGAGAATACATGGGCACTCATATGTTTATGGGGATTTTTTGGGTTCTTAAGTTCTAAGGCAATTAGTAGTTAGTAGTATTAGTAGTAATGTTAGTAGTAACATTAAGACAGCATTGCATACGTACCTATATGACTATCTATTTTGGACCTCTCTTCCTGGCTTAACTATGGAAACCTTTTATTGGTTTCTCCAGACATACATCCGCAAATGACGTGTATTTGGATTACTTTGAACCCTTACTTTGAAGTCATTTTACACCAACCACCAAATATATTCCAGCTGTACAATGTTCCAAGTAAACCTTGAAAATATCAGACAAAGGAAAGGATTATGTGAGACTGTAGAGCAAACATGGGCTAACTATGGCCTGGGATGTCTTTAATCTGATTAATTACCAGTTAAACAGCAAAAACTTTGATTTCCTTAATCTAAGGCTAATTAATGCCATGCAGTTACAATGCAAATACATATTGTAAAATCCAGAGATTCACAGCTAATTCCCAATACATTTCAGCAAGGAGTCTTTTTTTAATATGACGGTTATTAAACACACAACTAAACATGTATTGCGGGCTGGCATGGAAACCTACGGAGCCCCCGAAGTGACAAGGAGAAAAGAAAAAGAAAAAAAAAAAAAAAACTAGGTCACTTTGGTGAAATCTAACCAATATGTTTGCGAGATCTCGCAAAACTTTTGCGAGATCTCGCAATAATAATTTGCGAGATCTCGCAAATTAAAAAAGAAAAAAGGTTGTAGTGCCTATATGTTACCAGCAGGTGCAACCATAGGATTCCTATGGGGGCAACGGCTCTGACGGCTCTGATTACCAAACCAGGTGAAACATGATTGTAAGCATATCATCCTTTAGTCCTATTAAGTGTGGATAGAACGACAGTCAAAGCTTATTTCTTTTGCATAATATATTATTTCTTCCTTTTAAGTTAACTTCCGGGTCATTATAATCACGATCTGGGATCGCTGTTGGTGGTGTAGGCGTTCAGCCAGATCATTTTTCTGGAAAAGCCATCGATGCAGCCATTGATGCATATTCCATATGGCTTCAGTTTGTCGTACCCGTCCAGGTGCCAAATAAAATTGGGGCCCCTGGAAAAATATTGGCGACGCCGGAGAGGTCCTGCCTGCCTTTGAGTGACACCTCTGGGGTCCAACTCCCTCAGGATCAACAGTACGTCTTCCTTCCTCACCCGTAGTCCATGTTGGCAACACTTTTCAAACATCCAGCGATAGCCATGAAGCTGTCCTGAATTTTGTAGCTGATCACGAATGAAGTCCACCAGGACATCCAAATCAGTGTAGGTCCGACGGCTGCCCCCAAGTTCGGCGATCCGCCTCTTGAGGTGGCTGAGGCTGATGTTGTATCCATGCCTAATTTCCAAGGCCGACTGAATGGCGGTGTATTTGAGGCCCATCTCAAAATACAGCGCAATTTGTCGATCCATCACTAATGCTAATATGAATTCTAATATGAATGACTATCCTACACAGCTGTAACAAACCTAAGCCTATAATTCCGACAATCTAAAACTAAAACCAAAGGTCCTTAATATAAAACTAACTGAAATCTAAATCCGACACTCTCAAGACACTGACAGCGAAGTTTAACACCTTGACAGTTAGTCTAGGCTACGTCAGAGATGTAGAACATGAACTTCCGTGTAGGAAGCTTTTTTTTGTCTCAACGTAGGTCAGTCATTACTTTTATAAACGAGAGCAAGCCTTTTCAGGCAGACGCCGTCAGATCTCTAGAACATAAACTCGTATAGGCGCAAGCCTTTTCGGGCAGACTTAACTTTTAATTTGCGAAATCTCGCAAAACTTTTGCGAAATCTCGCAATAATAATTTGCGAGATTTCGCAAAAGTTTTGTGAGATCTCGCAAACATATTGGTTAGATTTCACCAAAGTGACGTAGTTTTTTTTTTTTTTTTTTTCTCTTTTTTTTCTTTTCTCCTTGTCACTTCGGGGGCTCCGTAGAAACCCCTATACGGGTACTATCTAGCTGTAATAAAGGCATTTTGAATGTATATTGACTTTCAATTGAGTCCTACCTGGCCCAGACACCGTATACTAACACTGTATGGACACTGTAAACAACATGACAAGGTGATGGATGGGCCTGTTTCTACTGTCAGAAACACAAGCCATCTGTCACGATAGACCCGATCGCTGGGTCCATGTGATGCAGTGGTCAG
Source organism: Merluccius polli (assembly GCA_030340625.1). Taxonomy (NCBI): domain Eukaryota; kingdom Metazoa; phylum Chordata; class Actinopteri; order Gadiformes; family Merlucciidae; genus Merluccius; species Merluccius polli. Next base: position 343,541 of record JAOPHQ010004271.1, on the reverse strand, counting down.
TGGAGCTTTGAATCATGTCAAAGAATGTGTCTGTATCGTGAGGCTGCAGATGGCTTCACTGGTCCATTTTGTTGCTGAAAGGCCTGGGGTCTGGCGGTATAGGTAGCAATGTGGGTGGCTGAGTATTTGGTTATGCACACTGTTTGACACATTATGGTGGAGGAGGTTAAAGTTTATAGCTACATTGTGAGAAAGACAGTAAGGTAGTTATTATTGAAAGTGGTCCATACAATACTTATATCCTTTGTGTTGTGCAACGATTAAGATACTGTCATAAACTTAGCCCCCCCTGACCTTAACCCACCCCAAATCAAATCCTTTCAAGGCAGCGTCATGCTTCTGCTTCTCTAGCAGCCATTAACGTGTTGTAATTTCATCTTTTCCATCCCATAACTAAATGTTTGGTCTTTTGGAAGCATATAATGTCTAATGTAATTGTAGTAGTAGAATGAATGAACCATCTGGTTTCCCTGCAGTTCTCAGTGTATTAGGAGCCAGGGCCATCCTCAGCCACAATCTGACAGCACTAAACAGCCTTGTTGTTCTGAGACATTAAACAGGCCTGGAGAAATAGCGTTTCACTAACAATAACAGTATTTCTATTGATTTTATGTCCCTGTGACTTGGTATTAATGTAAAACAGAACCCCACACACACACACACACACACACACACACATACACAAACACGCACAATCGGACACACACACTAAACCAATGTGTGCACACACACACACACACAGACTAGCCATCCGGTATCCAGCTATCTGGTTTGTTAGTTGTCATTTGCTGCAGTAATGAAACAAGTTGTAGCTCAGGCACGCTGTAGACTGTGATTAAAGGGAAAACCGCTATCCACTAGCAATAATATTGAGACAGAGAAGCCCTCCATGGTCCTCCATGAGACTCATATTTATGACACAAGCACAAATGACATTATGACACAGTCAAAACAATTGGATTGTTGAAATTTCATCAGGAAATTCGTGAAAAAGTGTTTGTGTATTGGTATCAGTCAATGTGTTGGCTGCATGTGTGTTCATGTACTTATTTTGGAGGGGGTGTATTTGGGGGGGGGGGGGGGTGGTCTCTGACTTGTATCTGTCATGCAGGCCAGTCTGGACCCAGAGCGATAGTTCAGACTGCAGCAGATTGTGCACATCACCACTCTGTACATAAAGCTTTAGTATTGCAGCTAAAAGCATTTCCTGTCTCTGTGGGTTGCAATAGCTCAGATGTAATAAATAAGGTTGAATAACTCTGAAAGTTGCAACAGTTCAAATCCAGAGTCGATCCATTAAATGTAATGGTTCCAACACCGAACAAGAGTTATATTGTCATTGCAATTAATAATGGTTTCTTAACTCTGGTAGTTGCTTAACTCATAACTATTTTTAATATGATTTGTAAAATCAAACCTGTATCATTACCAGTAACCTGGTATCATTATAATGGATGTATCCAATACATCACACATAAACACTTGAAGTCATGTGCATGTTTTAAACATACACATTCAAAGTTTATTTGTTCGGATAAACAAAACACACACTTTCCGGAACCTCATTGTTTGTTAGGGTTTTCACAAACCCGTTGAATACACGTCAGAGTGATTCACAAATCTCTCAATGACGCACAGCCGACATTCAGTATTAAATCTGTCCTGCTTCTCATGCTCTCCCCCCGCCCTTTCTCATAGCAGTCATGATGGGTGTACTTCACAGCGAGGGTCACTCATTTCCATGTTATTGTATCGCTGATTATTGCCTGCTTATGAAATGGTTAAAGGTATAGTCAATGATTCTAATAAGTCTCCCGTCGTAGCCCTTCTTTTTCAAGTTATTTTCTCATGACCTTCTCCTCTTCTCGTTCTCGCTCAATATCTTTTCTTGTGCCCCCCCCCCCCTCGCCCCAAACACACACGTACGGACACACACACGTATGGACACACGCACGGACACACACAACCACGCCACTCGATGGCACCATGACACCGAGACACAAATAATAACGCACCGCAGTAATTTTAGTTTGACAATATTTGCTGGAAAACAAAATAGCTTGTTGAAAAAGGACAGATTTCTTTCTGATTACTGTGCGTTCACACCAGAAGCGAATTGAGCGACCAAATCGCCGGAAGTCATTCACTTTCTTTGGGCAAGAGCGACCAAAGCGTCACAAGCGACCAACGCTACCAGCGTCAAAAGTTGAGCGTCCAGAGCGTCCAAAAAAAGTTGAAGACAGTTTAACTTTATGCAAATGACTATGACGCGTTTCAGCGGCAAAACACTGACAGCCAATCGGAATGTAGACGCTCTCCGCTTGCGTGGGTCCCAGGGGAACACCGGCACTTTGGTTCCTACTGTACTTTGTTGGTTCCTACTGTAAAATGTCGACGGAAAAGTTAATGGCGGCTGTGGCTGGGCACCCGGTGTTGTACGATCCAAGCCCTTTTTATTTCAGAGACAATACCGTAATAATCAGCTTAAATATCATGTTTACAAGCACACGCACGAAGCGGGCCGCCTATTAACGGCATGGACCAAGCGGTTCTGGACCAGGAAGGAGACATTGAACACTTTTAATAATCGTATTTACCGTATAACTGCACACAACTTTATTTAAAAGCAATCAAATGGAAAACATGTTTGTATTCTGGTGTCCGGTGCGCGTGGATGTGCGGCTCCTCCGGCGGAGCGGTTCATGTTAATAGCGGAGTCCGGGAGGGTTCCCCTTCACGGCGTAGTTACGAGGGATGTGCGACTATCGTTTATCAAACAAGCAAAACCGTCTCTGCAATATGGCCAAAGTGTATGGGAGTTCACTCTTTGATATGGCTGTCTAAAAGCATACGGCTCCTTTAAATGCGTCTGCATAATTTAATTGTACGTCATGAGCAACTTGAGCGACAAAAGCGAACAAAAATATTCGCAGCGAATCTTTATGAGCGACCAAAGCGTCTTTGCAGCGCAATTCGCTTCTGGTGTGAACCAGAAGTCTTGTTAGTCTTGTTCTAAAGACTGGACATTGGACAGTATTTTACATTATTAGATTGCTGATATAGATATTCAATCAATCAATAAATTTGTTTCCCCTAATTTCAAGGACATCGGGTGACACTCCGGGAAAAATGTGTGAAACCCTGTCCAATGTGTATTCTTTAAAACAAGACTGATCTGAAATAAATGGGCTCTCAAGTAGCTATTGAGTAGGCCTGCGGTTCAGAATTATGGTGCTTTTCAATACACAGCTGCCAACAAAGAACACCAAGGGATGTTTTGAAAGGTGGGAGACCTGAGAATTTGAGATGTTATTGAAGTGGATGTCAGGTCAGGGCACTATACTTTTTACAATAAGGCACTGACACACACACACACACAAACACACACACACAACATGCTTTGGTGAATTTGGTGATTAACATACAAACATATTCCATTTGCGAATATATGGTCATATTTTCTGCCATTGAATTATGATTTCTTTTTTGCAGAATGTCTAATAAAATTTTCACTATTGCTAATGCACCTCTTCCATCTCATTTGTATTTAGAAGTAGTAGTTTTAGTTTTTTTTTGTTATTATAAACAAATGTTTTTTTATTGGGTTCACATTCCTTTAAAGTCTGTTGCTTGAAGGGAAAATGTCTTCTGTCCTTTTTCACTGTTTTTGTGTCTTTATCCACATCACATGCAGCAACTACTTTTTTTTTTTCCCCTCGTGCTATCGACCTTGTTCTCTCTTCTCCTGCACTTTAAAGCTATCTATTTATCTACCTTTGTTGTCAAAAATAAATAAATTCCACTTATAGGAATATCTCCAGTTGTTTTTTTTTTGTTTTTTTTAGAAACTTGCTCTTGCAGCACTTGGCATGTTTGTAGTTACTCCAATTTCAATCGTATGCTATGATTGTTCCTCAGGCTCACTTGCAAGTAACCTTGGATAAAATAATGTGTTAAATGACTAAATCTCTCTCTCTCTCTCTCTCTCTCTCTCTCTATCAGGAAGAGAGACCTGGGGATAGGGGGTGGAAGATGGGGGCAGTAGAGGTCCTCCCCCGGGTCCTACCCCTGCTGGGGTTCTATCTTTGCGTCTCGGTCACGGTGACGTTGACCCTTAACCCTGACGATCCCAACGTGTGCAGCCACTGGGAGAGGTCAGTGCCCTTGCTTCCCCTCCCAGAACCTCCCACCTCCATGCCCCGGTCACTGGGGCACAATACCACTCATCATCATGGTGCCATACTCAGCTAATGGACCCCGTCCACAAATCAAGGCTGAGGCTTTACCAATAATCATAAGCGTAACAGAGGAGCTTGTGGGGGGGGGGGGGTTGGGTTGTACTCCTGAGAACAGACCTGGGCTGTAAATTCAAAGTAAATGGGCAATGCTTGGTGAGTGGTCTCAATAACCCTACCGGTACTCTGAGTAGAACCAACATTGTCGTTTCTGATGAGCAGAAGGTGTGATATGATCAATAAACTCTCTCTCTCTCCCTCTCTCTCTCTGTCTCTCTCTCTCTGTCTCTCTCTCTCTCTCTCTCTCTCTGTAGGCAGTCAATATTGTGGGTGGCTCTCAAGAGAATTCCAGTTTAGCTTTAGGTGTTTTGTTAAAGCTACAGTGAAATATCAATTCTACTACTATGGAACATACACTAAAATACATTGTGTAATGGGAGATATGTGTTTGTTTGCTCTTTCAGCTATGCAGTGACGGTTCAGGAGTCCTACGCCCATCCTTTTGACCAGGTCTATTATACCCGCTGCACAGACATCCTGAACTGGTTCAAATGCACCCGACACAGGTACAGATACCAAATGATGAAGGGATGAAGTCATCACTTCCCACCAGATCCATTTTCTTGTCCTCACTGACAGTATTACACTGAAGCGTATCATACAGTATATTTTAGCACACCGCTTTAAATGCCTCAATGTCAACAGGCCTAGCTGTAGAGCTAATACAGTGTGTAGTGGCATTAGCAACACGGTATCTACTGTATGTAACATGTAGGTCTGACAGAGACAAACTTATGTATAAGTACTGTTGGATGGTATCAATTTAAGTTGTTGGCAAACTGACTTTATGATCCTATTAAGCTGTATGGTTAACAGTCCTCCAGAATGTCACTGAAGGTCACTGAGGTTGAGCAACACAATCCTCCTCGACTTTGTTAAGAACCTCAGCCAGCTTGTCTTTAAACAATACCAGCATCTCTAACATATTTGGGTATTTTCTATATATAACCAGATGCATGGGCCCTGCTGCTCTGGTGTTATTCATAAATATATGAATACATAAATCATACATAATGGAAACTGACCTGACCATTTTTGACCTGGAGCAACTGGCCAAAACCTGGACTCTAGTCCACTTCCGTCCCATGGTGGTTTGATAGTTACTCCAGAATGGGAAGTGATTCATGTCTATGGTACACTCACACACTGGAAGGTATCGATTAGAGCATGTTCCACAAGGACCTGGGGTTTGGGATGGAACCACAGAAGAGACTGACTGTAATTGAAAGCGTGCAGACAGCTGTAGATGGTCCTCCTGGGTGTAGCAGAGATGCGCAGCTTACATCAGTACCTCTCGGCTCTTCAAGGACAAACATTTATCTGTGTGTGTGTGTGTGTTTTTACAGGATAAGCTACAAAACTGCATACAGGCGAGGTGTGAGGACCATGTACCGGCGGCGCTCCCAGTGCTGCCCAGGCTTCTATGAGAGCGGAGACCTGTGTGTTCGTAAGTGTTACAGTTAATTTAAGTTTCGTTTCTCTATGGCTATCACTACTGCTGCCATCAGAGGAAGTGTAAGGCACTGTAAACTAAGTACGATAAAGTCACTCTTAAAGGCATCTTGAATTTCACCGCAACCATGTCTAATCTGTACTTCTGTAAAAAGCCTAACAAAAGAACGCAGGCAAGATTCACATTTTAAATAACCTGACAAAGAGACTCAAAAAATTAAGAAGGCATGAGATTAAAAAAGTCTGCCTTTTCATGCTGAGGATTTGATGTGGATAAAAACAAATCACTATATGAATTGTTGCCTATACGGAGTTCAATGCATGCATTGCTGAATGTTTATGTATTTTTTTAAAAATTGGGTTGACATTTAAAATCATTTATACATAGTGTCCTGAAACAAACTCCATCTGTCATAAATCGATCCACAATGTTTCTTAGGCACACTTGGTGACTACTATACAGAGTCACTAAGCCTTTCTTATATTACTTGGAATAAACACTCTTTTCAAGCCTTGTGAAAACACTGGTCCTTGGACCTAATATTCTTCTCTGCCAACTTATTGGATTTACCTTGCCAAACTCTGCCGGAAAGTGGGTATTTGGTTTGAAAGGTTTGTAGCTACCGCTTTCATTTTTTTTTCAACAAGTAATGAATAAGTCCAAATGCAGGGACTTATGATCATGCTTTTTCCTATATGCAAACTTAAATCAAAGGGTATTCAAGGTAAAGATGGTGAATCGTCTGACACATCTAGAATTGTGTTCTTTCTTGTTTATGAAGGAATTATCTTATTACACTATACATTAAAACACTCACTAGGGTGAAATATAGGGTGTAATTATTTGAGGATTTGGTCTGATTTGGATCATAGATGTAGCATCACACTAAATTAATGTACAGGACACTACATCTTGTAAAGCATTGTGGGAATTTCTGAAATCAAATAAAATTGTAAAAATTGATTACAGTACACAAAAATATATGGAAATAGTGTGCTATGTAGGTTTGGGAAGTTGTCCTACAAATGCAGATGATCTTTTTATGTTGTTTTTAAGGTATCTTTGAGAGTAAGAGGGTGCTGTGATGGCCCTGTTTATGAGAGAAATATCTAGATTCTACAACCATTTTTGCATCGAAATTGCGTCTAGGTGCAAAAATGAATCTGTTTGAATCACGAATCACGAAGGGCACAATGCGCTCACAATCACCTCAGCCTGTTTGGACGTATAAGGCAGTTTAGAGACATACAGCTGTCATGTTCAGGGCGTAGCATCATGGTGTTCACATATCAGTTTACATTGTTTTGGATAAAGTTGTGATTTGTGCTTAATAATAGAATTGCAAGGGCTAGGAATCGTGGTATCACAAAAAAGTAGGCAGATCACAGCACAGTTTTGTATGTTTGAGAGAAATTTACATATGACACCCCCCTTGCTTTATATAGGTTGATGACCAGTGAGGTATGAGCAAAGCACGCAACTTGACAAAGCAAAGCATCCATGATAGATTATGTCTAGACAAGAACCTATCTCTTTATTCAATCTATATTGAATCCCGATTTGAAGAGATTCAAAACACTTGTATAACAGGGCCAATGTGTTTGAATGTGGGCTTGTAAATACTTCAATACGCTATATTTTTCTGTTTCCTCTTTTAAAATGTAGGGGACCTTGACTTCACAATGTGAAGTGGGTTAATTACCACATAAAATGTACTAAACATTTTATTTATAAATGGTTGTGTCATTTGTAAACCAGAGCTATGAACATAAATCCTTGATATTATGAAGAAAAAGTAGCAGTGACAAAAGCGTAAACATTAGAATGAAATGTAATGATCTTGCCTTTAGTAGTACAGGTCCTAATCTTTGATCTAGCCACCACTAAACATAAATCAATTATCCACTCTAGATGGTAGCCTCTGTACTGTGTTGTCTCTTCTATTTAAAGATAGGATGTGAGAGTGTTTTAGCCTTGGGGAAAATGTTGCTACTATGCCTCTTTATTCAGGATCAGCTTGTAAACAATGTTAGATCCGCCTGATGCCTGTAGGGGCCAAGAAGAAATGACCCTTGACTTTATTGTCTGACCACCACCAGTACCAGACCCCCACTCTTTGCACTGCCAAACGCCCCTCTGTATCGTCTAATGGCCGAGCAGTTTGTTACCATGGCTAACCCACTGAGCCTGCCTGGGTATGTACGTCTGCCTGGGTTGCTAACGCTAACTACTTCAGACAGCTCTTTTGTTGTTCCATTTTTTCACATCAAGAGGTAACTGAAGGATATCCTCCAGGCGGTTTAGTGAACCCTATAACCCTGTTAAATATTCCACCGATTTTTGCCCATTCCCCAGATTTTTTTATTTAAAACACAACTGTGAGTGCACACACTGCTGTGCAGTGTATGCGTTTTAGCCAATCACAATGAAGAGGTCTTCAGTTTGGATGTCTGAAGTACATCCAGTGCGTTGTATTGTTTCATGTCTTGCCTCTATGGCTCCTCTATGGCTACATCCTGTGCTGTACTCTGTGCACAGCTCTTCATACCCTCGCCGGCTCTGAAACTCAACTCGGTCACCTGCTCGCTGAGTCTGTCTCCCTCACCCTCTTATATCTGCACACTTGACTCTCATGGGCCGTATTCACCTAGCGGCCCTCTTGGTTCTAAACGCTGAGCTGGTTGGGTGAACTGAATGTGGAATTCCACATTATTAGAACCAAGATGGAACCAGGATGGTTGGTAGGTGAACAAGGACCATAGTATAACTGATTAACATGTAACCTGTGAATCTATTTATGACGGTCACCATTCAATTCTGACGTCAAACACGTCAATATTGGATAGTGGAACACTTTGTCATTAGATAAATGCCGTCATGTTCATTTATTATATCTGGACATTTTCCATTCACTTTGCAGTGATCATAAGTGCAAATGATGGCATATCAATATTTATACCATGGCCCGGGTGAATACTCGATTCTGATTGGCTGGAGAGGTGCTGATTATGTAAGGGATAATCCACGACGAGGTGTGCATGTATCGAAAATTAATGCACGACGCCGGGGGGGTTTGCCTCCATATTGCGATATCGATATATCCTTAAATATGTAAGAGATAATCCATGATGAGGTGCGCATGTATGCACTTTGCGTAGGCCTCCACTTCGCTTCGAGGGGTTCTTAGCCCACGCGTCGTGCACTATTTTTCGATACATACACACCTCGTCATGGATTATCCCTTACATATTTAAGGATATATTGATATCGCAATATGGATAGCCTCAATATACAGTATATGTGGCAAAGGCTGTATTTCTGTCCAAAACCTGCAATATGGGCATTTCTTAAAATGTTATACAGTACACACAGTGGAGGATACAAATAATCACATTGAGAATGTCTCTCATATGTCCACATGGAAGATCAACAGTCCACATTTTAGGAAACAGAAAACTAACCTGGCAAAGACAAATTTCTATTTGTCTTTGCCAGATTTTCTTCCACATACATACACACACACACAGTTTTAGGCAAGATTTAGGCTAACGCACATTGCATTTGTCTCTTACACCAGAGAGAACATGGTTCAGTAGTACCAGAGTGCTAGAACAGTAACGGCAATCACAACATTTAATTCATCGCGTACCTTATTCTGCTCTATGGGGCTACACAGTATTCAAACTGCCGTGCTCTTCCTCTCCTGGTGCGCCAGCAGGGATCAATAGACTCCCAGATCACTGCGACACCAGTGTCACATAAGCAAGACTGTACCTAGCGAGGGTCTTATTTTGATGTCCTGACATCAGGGTGTGTCTGTCTGCTGGCTTAGTTTCCTGTTGCTGTTTTAATCCCGGAGGATGAAAGGATTAGGCAGCTGTTAAGTGATTCATCGACTCCTCTGCTGCAGGATTAGATAAACTATGGCTTTGTCTCTTTTTATCGAAATTCGAATAAGCATCTTCAGCCCTATGCTGGATGGCAAGGTTTGCTGAAACCTTTGCAGTTTTAGGGCTCATTTTAAGGCTTCAACATCGAGTGGAGTATGATTGTCCTCCCTCTCTTTTTCTGGGTCTTCAGGTGGACAATACGTGCACACACACACACACACACACACACACACACACACACACACACACAGTAGCCCTTGCCTACATGTTTACTGTCCTGACTTTATCGCTACCTGCGCCCAAACCTCTAAACTCTCAGATGAGTGCAGTGCAATTGCGGATGAACATCTCTCCTTCTGCTCACCGCATTGCCTCTAAAACCTACTTTATAGTCACCGTGTGTGAACTGTGTGAGCCAGCGTGAACCAAAAATTACGTAATCATGGCCCTCCCGCAGGGTTTCATACCCCCATTTTGTCGCGCACCTCTGAATGTCCTCTGAGAGTGCACGTAGTACTCGTCCACAGAAACGTTACAGCGAAAAAACTGTTAAATCTTGGCACACAGCGACTATAAAGTCTGCTTAACTGTGCTGATGGATGAAGTTTGATGGAAGTATTTGCTCACATAAAGTCTCTGTGAGTAGTATTGGACATGTGATTGGACATGCGGGTCTGGTACTGGCGTGTTGGCATATGTTCTGCCTTAATCTATAGAAACCATAGAAACACTGTCCATTGTGTATATGTGTGTATATGTGTGCCCTTAGCATCCAGATCCTAGTGTGTCCTGTCAAAGGACAGTATGATATGATATCTCGATGATGCAGTCTTATGAGCCTGAAAAATGTCTTAAGAGCTCTTTGCTATATCACTGTGACTTGATTTATGGCACCATAATAATATTATGCTACACTGGTGCACCAGCATGGAAATAATGCATCAAATATGAATTAAATCTTCACGGTGTATAGACTCCGTTTTTCTTTTTGCTACTGCAGAAACTAATGCAAATATTTTAATATTCAAGCCATGGCAAAGGTCCAGAATTGTCTCCTAGTGAAGATAAGGGGCGCTGCAGCAGCCTATAGGCTGTAACTATACATAAGATGGGTTCTGTCTACCTCTTGTTCTGTCTCGTCCTGCGCTTTCTCTATCTGACCTCTCTCTCTCTCTCTCTCTCTCTCTCTCTCTCTCTCTCTCTCTCTCTCTCTCTCTCTCTCTCTCTCTCTCTCTCTCTCTCACACACACACACACAAACAAGTGGTGTCTGTGTACAACTGATATGTGATAATTACCTTTATAAATATAGATAACGGCTCTAAGAAAACACTAAATAATAGTAACTTCTCACTTTGTGTTTCTCCCCTAAGTGCACTGCTCAACGTCATACGAAATTAATAAATGTATAATTTAAGTTTGGTCTTGTTTTGCACAAGTTTTCCTATGGCATACTGAGACAATGGTCACCGAACGGGGCTTTAAACATAGTGCACACTACAAAGCACAACTCACAGGGCATGTTACGAGAGCACAGGACGCTATAGACACTGAATAGTGCACCCGCTTTTCAACAATATTACGATGTCTCTGTGGGTTCACAGAGATGGTATCTCTTGCATCTTTAAGCAGAGCTTAAACTCAATACAAAAATTCAGGACTTCAACACCAACATTTTACCACAGCACGTTGAACCTTATGCTCAAGCTCATTGAAGAGGAAAATAGGAAAGTGAATATTATGTTATTAAATAATTTCTTTGGGAATGATTTTTTTTGGCCATCTTCGTGCTCAGCATTGTGTGCTCTTACTGTCTGTGTACACAGCTATATAATACCTGTTTATCAACTTGGTGCAGTATAGCTTAGGCTGGTTTACTCCCAGCCAAAAGATGAATGGGTCAATGTCACCTGTATCTTCTGTATTCACCTTAATATGAAGATTTTATTTCTGTTTGTATTTATATTTTTCGCTACACACAGTCTTTCTCCTCCCCGCCCCCTCACCTTTCCTTCTGCTAATCTAAGCGCAGGCATCAAATTGTCATCAGGGAACATGGCTGCCCTGTGTCCCCATGTCTCCTTTTCTCCCAGCAATGGAGCCTTCTATTGTTATGCCCTTAAGATAGTGCTGGACAGTCATAAGGTCATGTCATAGCAGAGATTACAGGAGTGGAGCAGGAACCTAAGGAGAAACTGAGGACATCAATGATTCCTTATCTGTATTTTAATATACATTGTGCATTTGTATTCACTATTCAAATAGTGGTTGTAAATACAAATGGTGTATTAAAACATCTAAAAACTGAATGCACTAAAATATGTACTGATATCAGATCGGTATACTAACCTGATATTTTGAGCAGGTTGGTATATACCACTTAATATGTTTGTGTTTTTATTGTCTGGGACTTACTGTGTATACCAAAGACAACAGAAAGGTAAAACTGCTTTTATACCAAAATAATATTGATGTTTTGATTATTAAAGAAATGATATAACTTATTAATAATTATAACTGATTAAAATATGTGTGTGATATATGGACACGGCTAAAATCATTGTCATGTCAACATTTTCACCATCATAGAATAGTGGAAACATATCTTATGTTTATTATGTTATAATAATATCATAGTATGTTTTAACATAATATGATGATAAAGCATTCAGTCTAATAAACATATCTAAAAATATGTTTATTAGACTGAATGCTTTATTAGAAGTTAAATACAAATATTCAGACATTTCTGAATTCTAAATACCAGTTATGTGGCTTAAAATAGTTTTACTGACATTATATGACAGAGCACTGAATAATTAATGAAGAGTCAAATATTAAATACTATTTGAGCTATTTTAACAGGTAATAAATAAGTAATTGAAAGGCCATTCACAATTGCACATATATGCACTTTCCTCTGACATCGTTGCATATGTAAAATGCATTTATCAATGGTGACGTGTCTTTCGGTTTAAGGTTACTATTATTTACAATGCCTATGCAAAGCAGACACATTTGTTTTTATAAGGCACAAAAATTAAACTTTTAGAAAATAGTTTTTAGTTTGCGTGTGTATGTGTGAAAAAGGCTCCACCGCCCACACCATTTAATTACAGAGACACATAAAAGAACACTCTGTCGATAACGTAAAAGTGTGCTTCAACGCGCCCAGCTAAAAGGTTGACAATGTGCTATTGTTGGAAAAAAATATAATTAGTGATTTTCAATAACACATTTAAAATGTGTACACAGACACATGCACTCCACATTGCTTAAGGTGCTACACTGCTCCCTCAAGTTGGGTCTTTGGTGAGTTATGTAAGGTGGTGTTAATCATTGGCAAGGCATGCATGTACTCACAGCATGCTACTATACTGCAGTACTCGGTTGATGAATGCACTCATTATGATTATTGGTGTGCAGCCTTAAACCACAGCTTTATTCTGCACAAATACTGGGGCCGGCAGGAAAAAAAAGCCTGTATCAGGGTATCATGGTTTACAGTTTATTTACAAAAATATAAAGCTATACATTATCTTAATAAAGGCTGCCATTAAAAGTTAGGTTATTTTTAATCTGATGAGTAAATATCGACAATAATCATTTTTTATTTTATTTTTTTTACTTTGGGGCGGGCAGATGCAAATGCAACTTTTTGTGATGTCACAAAAAGCTACAAATCAAATCCAATGTTGTTTTTGTTATATTTCCTACAAAAACAATCAAATTTGAAAACTATGAAACGTGTAACTATTAAGAAAGGGGTTGGTGCTGGCTCTATTAGTTGACTATTGTATTTAATGTGTATCCTGTCTGTCCTCCATCCCGCTCAGCCCTGTGTACGGAGGAGTGTGCTCATGGACGCTGTGTGTCTCCTGATACCTGCCAGTGTGAACCCGGCTGGGGGGGGGTGGACTGCTCCAGCGGTGAGTAAGCACTGGATCACCACCTGTCTTCTGCATTATTTTCAGTATAAGTAAACAATGCCACCACGTAGTAAAGTCTATAGTCTATGAGTGAATAAGGAACTTGACAAGGCCCTCACAAACAGAACCCTAACTGAACTGAGGGCTTGAGTTCACCATGTAAGCCCAGGGGCGGACTGGCCATCTGTGAGTTCTGGAGAAGTCCAGAACGGCCGTGTGGGTCTACGGCCGTCGGCCGTCGGCCCCCCCCCCCCCCCCCCCGGTCAACAATCGCGCAGCACCCCCCCCCCCCCCCCCCCGTCAACAATCGCGCAACTCCAAGGCCGGTCCAGGACAAAATTGACAGGGCCGATTTTTGTTCCCAGTCCGCCCCTGTGTAAGCCCAATAAGGGATGTTTGTAGTGTGTTGTAGAAAAATATCTAATGAAGTTGAAACTTCTTGTTATAGTAAAGCATTGTTGTTGATTCAATTCAGCTGAATTAGAGAGCACACAACACAGTCATCAGTAGCTTGCATGACCACCCTCTGAAGCTACTCTACAGGGACCTAAGTCTTCTAAAGATCACATTTGGTTAGCCTGCAAACATGGGGTGTCAGCATGCATTCAACATGAAAGCCTATACCTTTAAGCGGACTGAGATAACATACTGTGACTAAGACAACTGCAACTCATTGGATGCTGACCAAGATAACATATGGACTCAATTTACATTTGACAAAGCTACAAAGTGTGTGTGTGTGTGTGTGTGTGTGTGTGTGTGTGTGTGTGTGTGTGTGTGTGTGTGTGTGTGTGCGTGTGCATGCGAGTGAGCGAGTAAAAAAGTAAGTGAGTGAGTAAAGCTTTATTTATATAGCACTTTTTAAACACACAAAATCTGATAGATTGGGGAAGATGGTTCCAGAGGGTTGGGGCTAAAACAGCTAAGGCACCATCACCTTCTGTTTTGTAATAGGACCAAGGAATGGATAAGAGGCAGAAATTTGAGGAACAGAGTGGTCGAGAAGCGGAATGAATAACAGAAATGTAACTGGGGGCAAGGTCATGCAGTGCCTTATGCAATCAACAGGATCTTGTAGTTTATTCTGAATTTTACAGGAAGCCAATGGAGGGATGCAAGAACAGGGGTAATGTGGGGGCGACGGCTACTTGTAGGTAGAAGCCAGACGGCTGCATTTTGAACCAACTGTAAGTGATTTAGAGCAGCTTGACTGAGGCACCTGTAGAGGCAATTACAATAATCTAGACGGGAGAACATTAAGTTTTAGATCCGTAGAAGACAGGAGACATCTGATTTTTGCGATATTTCTTAGCTGAAGAAAACAGGACTGGAAAAGCTTAGTAACATGATGGTCAAAAAGTCCTATACTGATCAAAGATGATACCAAGATTCTTAGAGGTAGAATTGATATATGAATGAAATGCACAAATAAACTGATAACAAAGTTATCAGGTCCAATTAAAAGAATTTCTGTTTTGTCAGGGTTGAGGTGTAGGAAATTGAGAGACATCCAATCTTTGGTGGCAGCTAAGCAATCGTGGAGGGAGGACAGTTGATTCGGGTTATTGGGTTTGAAATAGATCTGTTTATCATTGGCGTAACAGTGATAAGACACATCTTGGAAGCGGCTGAACAAATGACCCAGAGGAAGAATGTACAATAGGAAGAGGATTGGTCCAAAGACCGACCCCTGAGGAACTCAACAAAGCAGGGGAGCTGAGGAGGACACATGTTTATTAATACAAACATTAAAATATCAACTATTAAGCTTAAACAAGTTTAAAGTTTAAAGCTATACCAGAAATGCCAACCCAGTTATGCAACCTATCAAGTAAAATGGTATGAACTATGGTGTCAAATGCAGCAGTCAAATCAAGTAGAATAACAATGGAATATTCACCTTTGTCAGCTCACTCATAAGAATGCCATTAGTCACTCTTAGTAATGCATTTTCAATTTGTAGCGAAAACTACATGTGTCAGATTTTATGACCCTTAACCAACTTTTGTAACGATTTCTTCTTGGATTTTGGATAAAAAGGGTAGCTTGGAGATTGGTCTATAATTGTCTAACTGGGCTGGGTTGAGAGAAGGTTTTTTAAGAAGTGGCTGAACAGTGGCAATTTTAAAGAAGTCAGGTATGGCCCCAGATGTGAGAGAGTAGTTGATAATAGAGAAGCAGGATGGGACCTAAGACAGGAATTTTGTGGGAATTGTATCACAGCAACTGGAGTTCTTGTAGTAGGTAGTAAGGGTGTGTGTGTGTGTGTGTGTGTGTGTGTGTGTGTGTGTGTGTGTATGGGTGGGTGTGTGGGTCGGTGCGGGCGCGTGCGTGCATGTTATTTTAGTTATTGCTTCCCCACTGTTTACTTTGGGGAATCCTGTGTACTCGTGTTATTGCTGCTGAGGAACAGCCAGTCTGTGATCCAGGTGAGGTAAAGCAGCCACCAGACTGAGTGATAGAGAAGGACGAGTATTTGAGTAAAAGAAGAAAGCTATATAGGGTGATCCAACATGCCACGCTTGGATAATTAGTGAAGTAAAACAATAGTTTGCATTATTGCTCAATCTCAATTATAGACATACTCTACCAAGATTGCAGAGGAACATGTGATTAAACATAGCTTCAGATCAGGCATGTGTATTCCCTGCTGTTCTTAAAATCTGTCTACAGCCTTCGATATGAATGTCTGTTCCTCATTAGTTTGTATGATGTTCTACTATCTGAACCAATGATTTGCATTTGGAAAAAGTGAGAAAAAAAATGAAATAAGAAAAAAGGGAAAGGGAAACTAGGAAGAAAACTTGGTGAGAGGGGATTTAAAAAACACGACAGATAAACCAGTGCTGTGTGGCAAATAAATACACATGTTGAAATGCAGCGATATAGCAACACAACAAATGTGCCTGGAATTCCCTGCTGTATTAAAACCCTGTCTACAGCCTTCAATATGTGCATGTACACAAGATGAACGATTCACAGGATGAGAATGTGCAAACAAAAATGAAAAAGGAAACCAGGAAGTAAACTTGGCTAGAGGGGGTCTTTAAGGCCATAACAATACTACAAATCGTAATCCAGTGCCTTGTGGTAAATAAATACACCACACGTATGCCGATCTTATCAACCTATGAATTATTTAAGATATAACTTAAGGTCATGCTATGCATGTGGAGATAGGAGGTTATCCCCTACAACATGCATGTCTAAAGGGATTTACTATTTGACCAAAGTCCCATCAAAAGGGCTGAGGGAGCAGAGGAATCTTTTTATTATTATTATTTATTTTTTGCAAATGCCATTTTATTTCCACTTGGCTCATAGGGGGGCGATGAAGGAAGAGTAGCCACAGGGTTGTCTTTTTATGTTGTCTTGCAGGTAACAGGATTAGCCAGTGGAGCAGAGTGTGTAAGCCTCGGCTGTTCATTCTTCTCCAAACCTCTCCGCCAGTCCAGTTAGAGACAGTGGCACTTTATTGATGTGCCAAGCTATCTAAACAGCTCGAGTGTGTTCAGACAGCGAGTGACAGAACAGAACAGAGTGGAGAGCGAATGGGGAAAAAAAGAGTTGGGGATAAGAAAAAAAGAGGGACTGGAAAAGGAATGGAGGAAGAGAGAAAACAAAGTAGGACAAGAAAATGAAATAGTGGTGAAATTGTCTGATGTTTTCAGTCACGGTTACATGGTGGAATGATGGATGAGGAGGGTTGGAGTTCACAAAAAACATTTTTCTATTCCCTTGTGCCACGGTTTGGAGATTAAACTAGCTTTTAGCAATGGTAGCCAGCAGGTAGGGCTGGGCCAAAATATCATGATTTTTGCGTTGTCCAATACAAATGACACAAGAAGTGCAATGACAACAGTAGCTGGACACAATAAACCTCATTCGGCCATGGTAATTCAAACTTAGATTCCTATGTATGAGTTCCTATATGTGTGTACATAAATAAAATATGTACTGCCAGGTTCTAGAATAAGCTATAATGTTATAGCAGTATTCTCTGAGATGATGTGCTGGGGCTTGTCAAAGTGATAGAAGAGTGCGTTTCAGTTGGTTCTTGGTGCATGTTGGGAAGAATGGAAAATAAAGCATCAATACCTTTGGGCAGCATTGAAAGTCACTGTGAATGTTCAGTGTTTCTTGGCTCTCCTACTGAATATGAACTACTGAAAATCTATTATCTATTATCAATAAACACGTCATGTAGAACATGCCAAACAATATTAACATTGCTAATAACAAACCGGAATAAATAACATTTTTCGCTACTATTTCATTTTTTTTATATTTCAGTGTATAACTGATACTTTCCTAACTTTTCTATTCTTAAATGAGAGAAATATGAAATATATAGATATGAGTTCCATATACACGCCTTCTCAATTCCTCAGTACAATGGCCATGTAGACGCTGTCATTGGCTCATTAGCAGTCTAATGTAGTTTTGAAACTGATTCAAATCCAATCAGAACCAACAGTAGATACTGGTCTATCGGCTTGGCGACACAATTTCTTCCCCTTCACCCATCTAATGTGGTGTTACCCATGGGTCAATTATAGTAGCCTCGTGAGACCACCCTGATCTAGCGAGTTTTCTGCAGATCAGTCTGGCCTTCAGCCCATTGAAAGCCTCTTTCAAAAATTGAAATATTATAAGACCAATCAGCACTAGCGGTCAGGGAGTTTCAGTTCATGACGAACAAGTAGTGCCGCAATCCTCAGAATTTCAAAACAATGGTGGTGCCTGAGGAAAGGGTAGAAATTGACGGAGCAATCAAAACTGTTTTATCCAAGATCGACTGAATAATGATGTTAAAAGATGAACAGAAATTTGAACGTGAATGGGGCTTTTATCAGAGGAGAAGATGTTTTTGCTCCAACCCGATTCGGCAAAAGTGAAGAGAGCAAGAGCATCACTTAGTTATTTAATCTGATTGGCTGGAGTTTTTTGAACAACTTAAAGGAGAACTGGTTCTGGGATGTTTAGTATGATAATGAGTTCCAACGTTCCATGGAGAGCAACAAAAAGCCGATACGACGTGAAGCTAAGTTCGCTGTTTTTAGTCGATTCTACCAAACTGCTATACGTTTGAGTGCTACAGGCATCTCACCTGGTTAAAAAATAAATCACTTTTTTAAAGCACTTACAAGGCTAGAAATAGCCTGACACTTCTTTGGTAGTATAATGAGGGTCTTAACATATAAAACGAGGCATTGACAACTTCGTAAGTGTACAGATAGTTTATTAAAAAGCATATTTTATACACACAATACCTTCAGTAGTTCACCCGTCAACGCCATATTTTTTTTAGGCTTGATAAGGCGATTGACAATCACACGAGCACGCGAGCTCTGTGATAAGTCGATTGACGAACACAGAGCTCGCGCTTTGCGTCCTATCGGCTTTTTTTTGCTCTCCATGGAACGTTGGAACTCGTTATCATACTAAACATCCCAGAACCATCCCAGAACCGTTTTCCTTTAAAGTGACGTTCCACTGGCATAGCCACATCAACTCATAGTCATCATCCTCATAGTGTCCCAAGCTCTCGAAATATACCCCAAAATCAAACAAAAATGCTCAGTATGAACTGCAGTATAAACTTCACGCTGCAAGCATGAGTTATAATATATCCATGGTCTGTAACAGTTGTTAAGGGAGATTGTGCCCATCATTCCTTCCACTCAATAAGACTTGGCTGACGTTAGTCCTCATTTGAGCTCTTCAGGCTAACCACAACAAGGCAACTAAATCTCACAGAACCAAATTCCAAGCTGATTGGCCAGGGTGATTTTGCCGGGGGAGAGAAAAACTGGAAGTCATGGGAAAAAGGTATTTACCGGGACATTCTGGGGAATGGAAATAGGCGTATTTTGACCAACAGAATGCATTTATAAGCAGTTTTTTCATTTGTAGGCTTTTGTTAGGCAACTTGGATGCCATTAAAATATCAAAAATAGGTGGGACGTCCCTTTAAGGCCAATTTCTGGCCAGTCAAGACTGATGCTCATTGCGAAGCAAATTTGAATATCTGGATGGTCTCATGAGGCTCCAATTATAGGCCCATTACTATTCTTGGGCTACATGTTCTTTCTTGTGATATCATCAAGCAAGTTATGCAGATGATACATGTTGTATCACGATGTTCCAGTCAGGTCTGGGTGAGTGGGCTATCATAATGTCTTACACAAATTATTGTATGGAACATTTCTTCAACTTAATGAAACAACATCTAAAGTCATCGTATTTCTTCTTCTTGGTAACCCATATTGGTAAATCAATCCACAATCTCAACAAGTTGATGATTTGACCAGGTTCAAATCATCAACTTCATCAACGAATCAGATATTCTATCTCACCTGCTGATTTGGAGAATGTCATGCACGCATCTCATTGAACGGGCAGCCGGTCAAGACACCCATCCAGCGCCTGCAGTTAGCTCATAAGGCTGCTGCTGTGCAGCTTCTACCTGAAATGTGACCATACCACTTATTTGTTATCCTCTTTGCACTGGCTTTCTATGAAAAAAAATGTAGTTCATTAGTTATTATATTAGTTATTATTATTGTCGTTATTACCATTGAAATGATCATCAATATCTTTGGATAGAGCATATTTTACTTCTGCACTACTGGCAGCAGAATGCATTAGTTCTCAGAACATTAATGTATTCATGGTACTTTGTTATTAGAGTAGAGGACACTGATAAAGTAGAGGATAGTACAGGATGAGGGCTCGCGTGAAATGCATTTTGTTCTTTTTTCATAGAGATGGCAATCTAAAGAAACTCATTACTCTCACTATAGCGTACTTATTACTATATTTAAGCTCTCAGTTCTCTGTTTATTTTTATATACCATTATTTAAAAATTGAAGAGACACTGTCATGAAAATGATCCTGTTTCTACCTCTGAGAGTAAAACACTTCAGACTTCTTGTTAGAGCAAATCAGTGTACTTGATTGATAGAGCCTTTTACAGAATGCCTTTAGTTCCTTATAGGGATGTAAATTGCATTGGAATGCAAAATAATTGGTGAAAAGTGTTTATGAAGCTCTCTCTCTCTCTCTGTTTCATTTCTCCATTTCTCTCTTTCATTTCTGCTGGTTGATGCTTTGAATGTGTGCTAAGTTAACCGAAGTTTGAATAGAATAGAGGTTAGTGGTTGGTTTATGCTATGTAGCTCAGTAGGCTTGGGTGTAATATTTTATTAGTAAGTAATAGTAATAGTGATAGTGAGTGAGTTAAAAGTTAGGTGTTAGATATGTAACCAATGTTAACCAGTTACTTATTCTTGCTGTATGTGTTTACTGAATCACTCACTCCATCAATCAATCCATCATTCCTCCTTCTGGTCACATTTATTCTTTCTTTCTTGAAAACAATTCATAAAAAATAGGTAAGAGAAATAAATATGACAGTGGTCAAATAAACTTCTTGTTGACAAATTAATTTCATTATGCCTAACATACAAGACGAAGCGGAAAACTTACGTTGGTCCTTGTGCCGCATGGTCATATAGGATATTCGATATTGACCAAAGAACCACCTGATGCTTCCTTGAAATGTTGCCAAATCTAGGTACCTGGTTAGGATGCTTCCTACTGAATTGGAACAGTCCTGTGATTCTACCTTGTTAGGCTGTCTCACTTTGTGAATCACTTTCACAAAGTAGGCACCTAAAAAGGAAGCGTCCTAAAATAGGCATCGAGGTTAGTGGCAGCCTCGAGACACAGCCATAGGCCTAGGTTAAACACATGCTATTGCATGCATAACCTCTGATTGGCTAATAGGGTCACCTGGTGATTGAGCCTTGCTGCCGCTGATGGGAACTGAATTGATGGGGCTTTTACGGGGGAGCTGGCGGCCCTGCATGTCCCAGAATGAACCAAACCTGAAAGCATTATTTAAAGGCGGGGTCAGGGAGTTTGGCTCTACTTTAACTCGGCACTCAGTTTCAGTTCTTATGGTGCACCCTACGGGAGAGTGCAAATCCTTTTTTCTGCCGAGCTAGATTTTACAGGGATGCATGACAGGAGAACCAGAGAGCAGTTTATGCTAAGATAACACTAACTTTTTTGGGGGGCTACTAGCATTAACTGCATTAACATAATATCGTTGGATAGCTAACATTATCCAGTCCACATTGGCATTCATCAAAGCGGGACCACAACAACCGACACACACACACACACACACACACACACACACACACTTGATTCTTCATTCTCCCCAATACGCTGTCTAGATGCATCATTGCCATATTATAATTAATGACTTCAACAATATTTACCAACCAAAATCCCATAAGACAATGCCACTTTAGATCGGGAGGATATTGTATTTTTTAAGACCATTTCACAGAAAAAACCCACAGCAGAAATAAGACTAGATTTTCCCAGAGGAACAAAGCCTATAATAGGCCTATAATACCTTTTGAAAGGGATTATCAAAGGGAAGAACATTTAACAAAGCATGCTCTCACTAAAGTAATGGCAGAGATGGGAGGAATGGCAATGGTGTTCTGATATAGGGGAACTAAGATCCCGACTCAACAAAACCAACCAATACGTAAAACTAATCAATTCTATTCAAATTCCTATATATTATTTCCTAGCGGGTAAATTATTTGTATTTGTAATTTTATTCTATTGTCTTTTATGTGTGCTGTAACGCCTTCATTTCCCCTCGGAATGAACCCATCTATCTAAACCAACTGATCTATAAACAACATTTGCCCAAAATGCCCTATAGGTAAAAATAAATGCCGTATACATGTGGGTGTATGGTTCTTACATATCACTGCCATTTTGCAAGGAGCACTTAAACCATTAGTTTAGGTTTCTTAGCTATTCAAATAAATAATCGTGCCTATCTATGAATGAAAATGATAAATTCCCTGCTGTCGTCATTAACATGAGTTCATGAGCGTGTTCCTACCTGTTGTCGAGCAGGCTAGAGGGCTAGGGAAAAGCAGCCATTAGCTAATGTATTGTCTAACCTGAGCATTTTCCTGCAGCGAGATTCATTCAGGCCCACGGATGACTAAGTTCAATTTGGCTTTAAATCCAGTGCTATTATAATGCTTCAAATCATTTACATTGGAAGGAGGCCGGCAGTTTTCTGAATGGCTTTGTACAAGGAGAGAGAGTGTGTGTGTGTGTGTGTGTGTGTGTGTGTGTGTGTGTGTGTGTGTGTGTGTGTGTGTGTGTGTGTGTGTGTGTGTGTGTGTGTGTGTGTGTGTGTGTGTGTGTGTGTTATTGTCTTGTTGGCCATTCATACAGGAGTGCACACTAACTGACAATGAGTCACACACACACACACACACAAAATACACACACACACAGACATGCATTGGCCCCTGTGTACAGTTCAGATAAAGTTAAGAGAAGCTGTGGACATAACAGTCCTCCAGGACTGGCCAGCCCCAGGCTTGGTTCAGTGTCCCGTGGAGCCCAGGGGCCCGTTCCCTCCACCACGGACACGTGACCCTGCTGGAGGCTACAGGCCCCTGGTTGTGCTCTTCTCATGTTTTAAACATTGCTTTGTGGTGACTTAGAGAAATGATCCTCCAGCAAGTTTCTGGCAATTCATTTTTAATTTCTGGATGATTTACAGACCAAAGGTACAGAAGCAACGCCTTTGTTTGGTTTGTTCTAATCTAATATAGAATGTCAATGCATGGTGTGGATATTTAATCCACAGCGTAATGGGTTTAAAATGTCACACAATGCTGCAATACATACACACTACTGGGATAGAGTTTGGGCAGTGAATGGCACAATAGATCAGTATCGGAGTGAAACGGTGAAGGAAAAAGTCACTGATAGAAGGCATGACAATTAGAGGCAATAGAAGACCAAGATTGAAATGAATGGCATCCATAGATCATTTATAGTACAGGATATGTTCTGATGTTCACCTGGCTTGGGCGTCCTTCCTTAAATAACATAACGTCAGTAGAGATTATTCACTTTGTATGGCCGTTATAAAGCATTTAGATGAAGTGCCGAGTCTCATGACGTGGGGACAACATGTTGTGCCAGTGACTTGTATAATTGATTTAAGGGTGAAAAGGACAAGGCAGTTTGATTGATGACCTTATTAACTCTTATTTGCCCTTTTTCCAAAATCATTGTTATTGGGCATTTCCTTGTTTTGATCGGGCCAGTGAAAAAAACTGAGCGATAGGCTTGACTTAGACTTAGACTTAAACTTCACATTTTTTCATAATAAGATTCAACAAAATGATCTGCAGATAGGCACATATTATTATGTCCACTGGAAGAGTTCTTGCCTATATAGTTTGCTGTGTATGTGTGCATGCGTGCGTGCATGTATGTGTGTGTTTGGGTGCGCCCATATGTGCGTGCATGTCTTGTTCAGCTTCAATGACACCTGAATCCGGTTGTGTTAGGCTTTAGCTTGTTGTTTGTTTTGTAGGCAAACATGATTGTCTGTAATCGATTGTCTAAATTGATTTCACAGACCAACAACACTTGAGTGTGGATTTAAGAGTACCATAGTTTCCAGGAGCGGCTAATGGTTTAGTATGGTGTCTGATCAGTCTCAAGATTAACAAATGTATATCATTATTTATACATATGAATCTTGTTTTGTGGATTTGTGTCACCCAATTTGTGTCATCCAGCTGTCGAGTTGTTCCCTGCCATTCAGGTTGAGAACATGTAAGTATTATAGGTAATCCCTTGCCAAGACGCAGTCGGCATTAACTTCATGATTCATGACTTGGCTAAGCCTGGGATGTCATCTCAACGTCCAGCTGGTCCTCCACTTCATTCACGTTGCTCAAAGTGCAAAGTTCAGGAGACATGTTAAAAGCATGAGAGTTCTTGAAGTTCCCGAGGGTCCCATTATGTGCCTCATTTCCTTGCGCTAAATGTAAAATCGTTAGGATAAATGTTACTCGTCTACGCAGTATTAAGGCGTGCAAACAGAGTCTTTGCCTCCGTATGACATCAATCTATCAGGTCAGAGAGTGGGGGGGGGGGGGGGGGGGGGGGGGGTGGAAGGAAGGCTCACACTCTTGATTAGCTATTTTCTTCAGTGCCACGCCAGCCCACTCTCGAACCTCATGACAAATAACCCATTAAGACCCATATAACGACTTGCTCACTCCTCTCTCCCTCCCCTTCCCCCCAACTACTTCACAGCTGTGACATTCTCTCTCTCTCTCTCTCTCTCTCTCTCTCCCCCTCTAGTTTTTCAAGGAGCCTGTTTGTTCCCGATCCCAATGGCTTTATACTATACCCACATGGCTGACCTTGTCCAGCCATGTGGGGACAGAGTATAAAGCTTGAACAGGTAACTGGAATAATTCATCAGCCCTCTTTGAGCCTTCTTCTTCTATCTACATTTGCCTAAAGAAGTGCTGTGTGCATAATCATGCACCCACCAAGCCCGCCTCTCTTTTCTTTCACATCCACTTATGTGTGGGGATTCTTTTATTTTACACTTGAATCTTTCTGGATGGACCTCCAGGGACTGGGAGAGAGGAGGAGGAGGAGGAGGAGGAGGAGGAGGTGGGGGGGTGACCTGGTGGACATGAGAGGCTCGTTACGAGGGAGTGAGACGCCGCTCAAGACGATTGTGATTGGTTAAAGAAATACAAACAAGACGGAGCGTTTTTTTTCCCCTCTGCCAGAATGATGAGAGAGACTGAGCAGAGCCAGACCTTTCTCCAGTGCTGGCACAGCATTAAAACAAAGTGTGGAGATAGGTCTGGCTATGCGAGACTAGCGGTGACGTTACTTCCTCTGATGCCCTCTGTGACCCTTGTGCCTTTGCACCAAGGTTCTCCACACACCGAATGGTTATGGAGAAAACGATATCTGGTTGGATGAGGTTCACGTGAAACACTTCTATTATATAATGGCGACCGTCTAGGTATAGGCTTCAAAACAACACTAGAAAAAATTCTTGCCGTCAGAAAGCAGAGGCATCATAACCCCTCACTGATCCATGGCACCGCTTAACGTGTAATTGTAGATACAATAAGTGCTTTTCCTGTCACCAAGTGTTGATGAGGGTCATTAAAAAGTTAACATCTTGGATGAAGACCAGACCCTCACAACCTAATTTGAGCCGTGCCTTTCGGCTGGTTAATGGACTCTGTGAAACCTCTGGATATCGCTCAGGTTATCGGTGGGAGGACAGCCTTCCACTTAAGACCATCCACCTGAAGTCAGAGATGTCCGTTGTTTTGCTGAGGAGCAGATCATTAAAATTAGATTAGCGGTGCATCGGAAGCCAGTGCGCCGCATTGGCGAGTCAGTGGATGAGTTTGAGCGGGGAAAATCTGATGGTTCCAATGCATCATTCCAGACACAAATGTGCTGAGGGGACTTCTAATGACGGCAATTATTTGGTGTTCAAAAACCAACCTCAAAGTGCAGAGGCAGTTAGTGGGTGAGGAGCAACAGAATAAGTTTAAAGCCCCTTTTACAGAGCCTGTTGGTGGGAACGTTGCGCCTTTATTGCACAAACACGGCATGGGGGGGCATTATTAATGGAGCCAAATCGACGTCTGTTTAAAAAGGGTGAACCAGCACGGGTGTCTCCTCCACATTCTTCTTCCAGAGGCCGGCGCGAATTGACCAAAAAGAACCAAACGTCTCCGTCTACATCGTCTAAGGTCCGCGCACCTTTCTGCCTCGAACCGCTCCCTGCTTCTCTTCAATTTCTCCTCCAACATATTTTTGATCACACACGAACACACATGAACACGTTGCTCATACGAATCCGCCATTGTAACGCTACACATCCACATGTTGTATTCGATGCACAGCAACTTTGCGCAAACACATCACGCCTCTGATTCCAGAACGCCGGCATGCTATGTAAAGCATGTTCTTTGTAAAAACGCAAAGCCAGCATCATGACAGATCTTCTTTACGGAAAAAGCTGGGTTTCCATCCAAATGTATTGCAGATTTTATTCGAATTATCAGAAAATTGGCAAAAGAAAATGCGAATTTATGCGTGTTTCCATCCACTAATGTTATTCGAATATTAGGAGTTGGTTCATCGTGATAATAAGTAAGTAAGGTGGTGCTAATTCTCCAGTCAGGTGCCATTATACCACTGCAGAAGAAGAGGGCGCAACAAGATGACGTAATTAAAAGAGTGCCAATAAACCTCAAAACGAACCATCTAATATGATGACGTTTGTTTCTTGTACTATTTCAAGGAACGTTGCAGTCTCTTCTTTGGTCCACACATACCTGATATTTTCGTCTGCCGCCATTTTTCGTCTCTCCAGTGGAGCGGAAGCTGGAGTGACATTTAAGTCACGTGATTTCTGTATGTCATCATTTATTCGCTTCGTTTTCATTGCACTTTGTTGCATTAACCTTTTATCGATACACCAACTTTTCCACCTCCCTCAAGCGTAAAAAGTTTTTTGCATGCATGCTTATTAAAGAGATGAAGCACACAGGCACACGGGAAGACACGCACACACGCAATGGCACCGGAAGTAGCGGGTCCAAGGGGCCATTGGCCCCCCACTTTATGCCCCTGTTCCACAGTCTTTTTAACACTGGGACCGTCAGCATCCTAGACCCCCCTCCTGCCGCTGCCACATGTCATTTCATTGTTTGTGTTCATAAGCACACCAAGGCTAACGCATTTGTTTGATGAAGTTAACTAGAAATTATGGGAAATAAACAAAATATCACAGAGCATATCGTCCCATGCCAATTTACAATGTTTAGCCAATGTTTTTTTTTATTATTGTCCATTGATTTATTTACTGCAGCTGCACGTCTCCCGTCCAAATGTACCAATTTGTTTCACAATGCTAAAATAAAACCTACAACTAGCCCACAACTACACTTTAACTTGTAGCCTACTATATTGTAGGCTATATTAAGTAGCCTATTTTAAAACCCTCTGGGGTCGCATCAGTTGTCTACCATCGCAAAAGCACTTACTTCTTTTTCCAGTAACTCCAAAGTGTTGTAAAGTCCTTAAAGTCAAAATGTATTGAAAAAAGATTGATGTAATAATTTCCAAAATTCACAACATGTTTTTATCTAACAAAATATTCTGCTTCAATCCATATTTGTTGGCGTTTAGCCTTTCAAAAACAACATTTTCACTGTGGTAACAATACTGTTGCTCTCCAGCACCTGAATTAACGGGGAGAAATTGTTTTATTAAAATTCATATTAATTCTATAAATATACAGCTACAATAAATAGCCTAACAGACTTCATACGTTTTTGTTCATGAAAATAAATTATAATTTATTTTCATGAACAAAAATGTTTCAAAAACATCCCCACCTCTGATTTTTTCACAAATCGCACCCTGCTGGGGGTAGGCTATAAATGCTCAGAAATCTTGTGTGTTTTATTTTAGTACCTTCTAGCCTTCAGAAAACATCAAAAACACACATTTAGGAAAAGTCATGGGCTGAAAGGCTTGTAGTTATTATTTAAACAGTTAACCCAAATGGTCTGTCAGACCATCTTGGCAGTTTTAAATCGCGAGTCACTGTATTCCCGCAAATGGCATACATTGCAACACAAAAGATGTTTCAATCATTCCCAGACATTAGACATTAAAGTCTCCCATATCTCTACCGCTACACAAACACATACACACACGCTTTTTGGCTAGAGAGACTTCTGAAATGAATCCGGCGCCCTTGCACACACGCAGGCAGGCATGCACACACTGGTGCACATACAGACACAAACACAGCAGACAATAAGACAATAAGGACACGCATTCATGCATGGAAACATATTTAGGAATACACATGCCGATAACCACCGAAACTCATGCACACCACCCATCGATACAGACAGAAATTCCGCCCCCCAAACACACACGCACACACACACACACACCCACAATATGTGTCATGTGTCACAATGAATAGGGTGTTCAGTCTGAACTTTTGAGCAGTAAACTGTGTCATCCACAGTTGTAGTGACTGCCAGCCCCTACACCTTATCGACCCACCGTCCAGTCTGTATATTCCACCACTAATTACTGTTATTAATTAAATATAGGTAATCAATAGCTGACAGATTAAACCAAAGTCTGTCTGTCTGTATACAGGTCAACTTTAGGTACCCTGACAGTTTTACTTTGTGTTGTTGTTTTTGCATTTGTATTCTTCTCCTGGCCACGTTTTTTGTTTGTTTTGTTGTTTTTGGCCTTTATTTGGATGCAGTTACTATCCCAGCGCAGAGAGAGAGAGAGAGAGAGAGAGAGAGAGAGAGAGAGAGGGAGAGGGAGAGGGGGAGAGAGAGAGAGAGAGAGAGAGAGCGATCCACACCCACTGCACCCTTTAATGACATATTGTTTACTCATTTGTCAAGGGAATGCGGAGGCAACTGGGCTGTCAGACAGCTGATAAAGAAAGTTTTAGTCATGGTAGCAACAGTATGGCCCTGAATAAACTGGTGCTCTGCGGGCTCAGATCCGAGTGACCTTGGATCATATAGGGATTTGTTACATGGCCCGACTATGATATCAGGCTGACGGTCATCCATCAGGCCGGGGGAACTGTTCACATAAGAAACTAGTTGAGTGACCATTTGGAGTATTCTGCTCATCTCTTACATTATCAGGTATTCCTGACAAAGACGCAAATAAATCGAGAAACTCTGTTTACATAAGCAATGCTTTAAGGTTGTGTGTGTGGGGGGGAATGTGTGTGTGTGTGTGTGAGAGAGAGTGTGTTTGTGCATGCACATACATGTTTGTGTGTACATGCATATGTGATGGTGTGTTGGTTGCCTACGTTTGTGTGTGTGTGTGTGTGTGTTTGTGTTTGTGTATGCGTGCACATACGTATTAGTGTGTACATGCGCATGCGCGTGTGTGTGTGCATCCATGTGTGTGTGACTGTGTGGTATTCCAGCAGTGTCCGGCTGAGGAGACATTGTTTGTGTGCCTGCAGCATCGATCCCACGCCTCCTGAGTGGAAAGTGCAGGCCGAGCCAGTGACAGAACCCGCTCAAGTTTGTCATCATTAATTCATTCTTGTAACAATCGATTTAGTGTCTCTAACTTCACCAGATATGGATACACTGTGGAGCCGCTGCTGTTGGAATTGATTGCTGTATCGCAATCCAAAAGCCTGAGATGACGATTCGAGATTTCATACTGTTAGACCAAAGTCGAAATAGCATGTCTCTTTTATTGTATGCGTTTTGCTACAGCGCGGCAAAGACAAGACGAGATTGTGGAGTGTGTGTGGTTGATGGCTGGTTTACAGCCTCACCTCACCTCAGTCCAAGTCAGACTGGTTAGACTCTGGCTGGGTGGGGATGCACACCTGTGGTGCAGAGCATTCATGGCACCCAGGATAAACCAGCCATCACCACACACTCAGAGAGAGCGCCCTGGCTGTACCATCTTGCCATCTCCAATAAACTGACTTTATATACAAAATCTACCTGTGTCCTGACATTTAGACAATTAAACAGTCAATGCAACTATAAAGTGTGCACACTACATGATACAACATACAAAGTCATCCAATCATAAAAAAACATAAAAGCGGGAACAAATTATCAAAAATCCTCATCATCTATTTTGCCTTTTCACACTTCTCAACCTCACAACTGCTACTAATAACTGCAGCAACAACTTCATAGATCAACAGATGTCTAGCAGAGAGAGAGTCTCTGGGAATTCAACAATTCAGCACTTTCCTTCTTGGCCCATTTGTGTAGAATCCCCCCCCACCTCCCCTGCGCTTTCCTGTCCAATCATAATAATCTATCGTAATCTGTATGGTGGCATTCTTGCCTGGTCATTATCTGTCTCCGATGTGTTCAGAGGTTTGCATTAGAAGGTGGGTTCATTGATTTAGGGCCGTTGAGCACAGAATGTACACTCCAAAGCAATACTGCACAGCCTGCTGCTTTACTGTATAGCGTCCAGCGTTATTCTGATTTCACCATAGTTGTTCTTCTACTACTACTGCCACTGTTGGTGACAGAGGCGTGGTATTATGATTATGGTCAACGTATAATAGGATGGAGACAAATTGACTTGAAAAGATGAAATAGCATTAAACATTTTGCTGGCTGATCAGGCCAGGATCATTATGTCTTGCTGGTTAGATCATCATTTATAAAAGAATAATGCACAACTGTTGCTGTTTAATCCCAAAGTAAGTCCCAGATGTGTTGTTCGTTTGTTTTTGTTGCTAGAATGCCCTCAAGCAGATGGAAATCAATGGCCTTGTGTAATGCATGTTTGCATATTCACTGCCCTCGCTAATTATTTTTTAAGCAGTTCATTCAATTGTAATAATTGCTTTCAGAAACCAAAAAAGGAGCCAATTACGATTCTCTGACCCCTTACTCAGAAACTCACTGAATTTAGAATATTATATGTGTATATATATATGATAATTCATCATGAACAGATTTGACTATGGGGAAACAACATGTGTAAGTGTAGATGTTGGTAGTCCATTAGAGAGCATTTCAATAAATATGCATTAATAATATATGCTTAATAAGTATTTGTTTTGGGTATGTCACTGTAGACATTGTGTTTTCTAGGAAAAACAAAAAAGGTCTGGGTGAGTGTACCACTATCCATGTGTGGTGGGTGCATAATTGCTTTTATTCCTGTGTCTTGCCCGGATATTGTTATTGTTATTGTGACACATATCCTCTTTATTATCAATTTGTGCCACTGTTGCATAGCTATGAAAATTAGCGCAAATCCTCAATGTCTGCAGCGATTTTCAAGGTAGAAAATGTTGTTTGTATTTTAATATCTTTGCTGAGAGGGCTTGACTAATCATGAAAGTCTTAATTCATAACCGCTTGTAAAGCATCCATTCAGCTAGCGAGGGCCAAAGTGCACATGCATCCTGGGAGATGCTGAAATGTGTTTACTCATCATAGAGTCCTTCGGATTGGGCTACGGGGATCAGCATGGCTCCCACTGAGCCCTTAAGTCTTCACTGTCCTCCACCGCTAGCCTTCCAGGAATAGATCACAGTAGCAAACTGCTTCTCTTTCCTTTATACGCTCCTCATCATTTCTTCTTTAGCACCTCTTACCTTCCTCCCTGTCTCTCTCTCTTCCTCTCTCTGTCTCTCTCTTCCTTTCTCTATCTCTCTGTCTAATCCTCTTTTTTGTCTCTGTGTGTCAGTCTCTATCTCTCTCTCGCTCTCTCTCTCTGTTTCTCTGTTTCTCTGTTTCTCTCTGTCTCTGTCTCTGACTCTCTGTCTCTCTCTCTTCCTCTCTCTCCCTCTCTCTGTCTCTCTTCCTCTCTGTCTCTCTCTCTCTTTCGCTCTTTATTCATCTCTCTCTCTCTCTCTCTCTCTCTCTCTCTCTCGCCCACTCACCCCATTCACATTGTAAATTGTGTTAGTGTAGTTCATAGTCATTTGAAGCACCATACACACGTGTTCCCATTAATACATGATGATACATCTTACTGCTACAGTAACAGAAGGGCTGATTTACTGTAAACATTTGCCCATAAGTTGTCTACCTATATTAGACTTCTCCTGTAATTTACGACAGAAATGTGTAGACAGAACTGGACACCGCCTGCTTGTGTCTCAACACATTGATACATAATAAGTAGTTCTCTCGTCTCATGCTTTGGTCATGACATGACAATAACCTTAAAAATATCCTGAAAAATAATATATTATATGAAAAATACCATACCAATCCTGCCATCATTGGAGCTTAAAAAAAACACCCAGAGTCAGTATATGTTTCTTTAATTTCACAATGATCAGTTAAAAGTGGTCTGCTTACCACTTACCACAAGCCTACTACTACCTCACTGGTAAGCCTACTGCTCTTCAACAAACAGCCTTGAGGAGACAGCCATGGACATTACAATTTAATATGTTTGGCCAAATGTTGGCCCATGTGGGTGGGTCATTTTAATGGAGGCATTCATAGAATTGACCTTCTCTCCATCAAAATATGGAAAAGATTGCAGAAAAAGCATTACTCAGCCAGACAATACACAAGTTATGCGTACGCGACGATGATGATGAAATTCTGGCAAACAAATGGAAGTGTGTGCATCAACTTGTTTCTGCAGGATGAGTTGTCTTGGACTGGAGCTCGCAGAGTTTGTGTCGACAATCTATTTGAATTCCATCCACTAGTCCAGACAACAAAATCTAAAAATATGTTTTACGATACTAGATGTTTACAAAAACTAGCATTGACTTTGGGGAGCAGAAATACGCCTTGCTCAAAGATGCTCCCTTACTCGACCTGAACATTTTCCTTGTTATGAACCCCGGAATGTGTTTTGTTTTTTTGTAGCTGACGAAATGTGCTCTTCTTCAATGTAACATATTGTGTTTGTGCTTTGTAGATGGACAGTATGATGTCATAGACCCCCCCCCCCCCCATCACACACACACACACACACATCAACCCACTACCGATCTACAGTAGTGGGTTGCGATACCACGGAGCATACATAACACTGATATTTTGTTGGTGGTTCCGAACCTTTGACTTTAGGTGTACCACTAAATTGTCATCAAGACCTTCCTCATATGCAAACGGTCAAAAATAAATAAATATTCAAAGTCAAAAATAGATACATACACATGCAGTTTCTGAGCAAAGAGTGCCAGCACCCCGTTTATACACAATTATTACTGCAAGAAGGCCATGGCCAGTGGGAAACAGTGGGAAGAAAAAGTCAGCAACGCTGCTTATGCACCCAGTGTGTTTATTTAGCAAACACAAATTGACAA
Organism: Merluccius polli; assembly: GCA_030340625.1. NCBI lineage: Eukaryota > Metazoa > Chordata > Actinopteri > Gadiformes > Merlucciidae > Merluccius > Merluccius polli. The sequence goes on along the minus strand of JAOPHQ010004271.1, from coordinate 310,230 downwards.
AGGAAATCAATGGAAAACATTACAATGGAAAACATACTGATGGAATGCACAAAGCGACACTATTTTTGAAATAATAACAAGCCATAATACTATATTTACTGAACAATATTTATAATATATATTTTTCTTTTCAATTATCTATTTGTGTGTCTATTTCAAGAATAAAATCCCACGTACCACCTGCAGTACCCTCGAGTCCCAACCTGTGGTACGTACCGTACAGGTTGAAAAACACTGCTCTAGAAGACACACGAGGCCCATGAAATGAAGTGGAGCAAACTTCTCAAAGAAGCTCTCTTAAGTTTATTGCTGAAAACGCAACTTCACCATTACCAGACCTAGAAATATTCCTGGAAGACTTCCCTTTGTGCCAATGTTTATTATTCAACCTTTAATTTAGTGAAGAAAGTTCTGTTCACTGCCAGCGCGCCTCTTGATCAAAGTCATTAGTCACTTGATTTGGGCCCTTTGCTGCTGAATAATTGAAACCTGAAGACGATAAAGACGATAAAGAAGTCGACTACGCTGTCTCAGTAGTTAAGGAACGCCGGCCCACTTCTGTCTTAGATAGATATGAAGATAGGAAGGAGAGAGGGGGGGGGTAGGGATGGACAGATGGGAAGGAGGTAATTGAAAGAAAGAAAGAAAGAAAGAAAGAAAGAAAGAAAGAAAGAAAGAAAGAAAGAAAGAAAGAAAGAAAGAAAGAAAGAAAGAGGGATGAAGAGAGAAGAAGGGATGAAGAGAGAGAGATGGGGGGGAAGATAAGTAGGAAAGACTGATTTATGCTTTGCCTTCTTGTGGCTCCGTCGATCACTCGTCTCGGTATCGATGAAACATTTAATACTGTGGTCTCTGTTAAACCCCACCCACATCTCCATCAGGGAAGAAAGAAAAAAAGAAAAGAAAAAGTTGCACCAGGCTGGAAGTAGTTTGCAAACTCCGGCCACTAGCTCCGACCTCACCTCAAGACATCACCACACTCTGCCTGCCTTGGGGCCTTGCATTGTTCAGACAAATGAAGGTAAAAACTAAAATGCTGCCTTTATTTATTCAAACGATTCACAAGATTTTGTTTGTGGGCAAAATGTTTTAATATTAAAGCTGCAATCAGCAATTTTTGCTTGCCCCCACTTTGTTTTGATTAAATTGTGTTTTGATTGAGTCTCATGGTTCTCATGCATTCGTTTGACAACTGGCCTGTTGCTATAGAGCCAAATGCATGAGAACCATGAGACTCAATCAAAATACAATTTAATCAAAACAAAGTGGGTCGAGCAAAATTTGCTGATAGCAGCTCTAAAAATGCTAACAATACAGTATATTTGTTTTTCCTCTTGACGTGCAATACATAGAGATCCTTTCCTCAATTGCCTTTGAACTAGTCTCACAAATCAGACTTCAGATTAATATCTAAAGTCTGATGGCAGACAAGCTCAAATCTAGGTTAACGGGGCATTTCACTTTCTTCTGCTTCATATTTTGTGGACCAATTATGTTACTGGAGGCAGGGATCTGTAAGCGCGTTATTGCCGAACAGAAACTCGGCCAGCAGAGTAAATTGTAAAAAGGTGGCTGTAAAGGTTTCAAATCAACACCATGTAGACTAGCCACTGTAGAAATACACTTATCAACCCCCCCCCCCCAAAAAAAAAAGAAAATCCTGGTAGAATATCTCCGTAATGAAACAGGAAACAAGGCGTAACTTCGCTCCTTCAGTTTCTGGTTTCCGGCCCAGGCTCTTCCATCTCCCCCCAGAAGTTCTGCTATAACATAGTAGGACTGCTGGATCCTTAGTTTGAACAGGCAATAAGAGAACTAATCAGCCATTTAGTTATCCATGTGTGTACAAATGATAATCTACCACCTATATAGCATGCCAAAATAAGGGCACAAAAGGACCAGTCACTTTAAAGACCTCATTAATAAAGATCATTATTTGTTTTACAAAGCAATATCAATCTGTATAGTGGTGGTAAGAGTTGAATTGTTTCCTGATGTCAACACTAACAGGATAGTCTCATATATTTGCGGAACTTTGAGAAGCTATCAGCTATTAGCTGTACCTCTTGTTCACACTGAACTCGGAAAAATGCTATGCTTCATACAAATGGAATGAGCTCCAAAAAAAAGACATTCTCTTATTTCTCTTATTTTACTTTTAAAAGGTTGTTCTTATGTCTTTGCAATCACACTTGTAAATGCTTTTCTTAATTGTGAAAATGTATGTGAATTATCTGTGTGTCTGTCTTTTCTGTAAACTGTAAATGTTTATTTGTTTGTACACAGGTCTCAATGAGACTACCTGTTTAAATAAAGGATTAAATAAAAATAAATGTGTATTGTCATCAGTGTAAAACAGTTGAATGCTGCATGCACAAACAGGCAGATCATACATTTGTCAACAGACCAGAAGCCAAGCATTTATAGAATAAGACCATCTGAAATGGGTCAGATCCATCATCGAAACTTCCAAAGTTGTTGACTTGACTCATTTTCTGATGAAAAGAGTGTCTGGACATTGACAAATATTGGCAACCATGATTGTAAAAAATGTCATGCATTCCTTTCCACTAGATATTATTATGTACTTACAGAATATTTAATAAATGCGCTGACAGTAGATTGTGAACCACTTTTTGCTCGTGCATTTTATTTGCCAATATCCATTCCGTCCATTCTCACACCTTAAAAGCCTGGCAAAATTTTTCAACAGTATGCACTTATATTATTGATATGCACACACACACACACACACACACACACACACAAACTCAGACTTCACCTAGACCTGTACCTGGCACCAAAAACAAAATTAGGGGATGGAGGGTGTGGTTTCTCTCTCCTGCACTGATTCATGTATCTGTCCCATACGCTTCGTACAAAACGTTCCCCCATCATGCGTGTCATGTGTCTCCCGGCCAGGCTGCGGGAGTGACTTCTGGGGCCCCCACTGCAGCAACCGCTGCCAGTGCCAGAACGGCGCCAAGTGCAACCCCATCACGGGCGCCTGCGTCTGCACGGAGGGGTACCAGGGCTGGCGGTGCGAGGAGCCCTGCGAGGCCAGCTTCTACGGCAAGGCCTGCCTGCTGGAGTGCCAGTGCCTCAACGGTGCCACATGTCACCACGAGACGGGCCGCTGCCTCTGTGCACCGGGATACACCGGGGTCTTGTGAGTGGTCCCCTTTACGTCAGTGTTCCTTTAACATGGTTTCTTTCTTTCTTTCTTTCTTTCTTTCTTTCTTTCTTTCTTTCTTTCTTTCTGTGCAGGAATGAGGAATCATTTGTCGTGGGAATACTATAGTCAAGACATATACAAGACACATTTGAATAATCGTTCTTTTGAATGAATGATTTTAAGTCTGCACGATCGTTCATAAATATTGGAAATTATGTATAATTCACACTGCTGGTCTGGCGTATCCGATCACAAATGTCGCATTGAAACGAGCAAGTGCAATGAGACTGTAATGCAGATTTCACTATATATCATATTCAGTATATCATAATCATTTAAACAGTATTCAATTTCAATACTAGTTTCATGTGCTAGTAGCCTTGGTCTCGCCTATCAAAACTAACAGACCAGAGTCCTTCTCTTATTAGAATCCTCTTTTTTTTCATCTCATATCCTACACCTGCTTTACCCTCCCCCCGCCACACACACACACACACATGCACGCACATACACACACACACAGTTGTGAGGAGCAGTGTCCTGCAGGTAGCCATGGTGTCCAGTGTGAACAGCGCTGTCCATGCCAGAACGGAGGAACCTGCCACCACATCACCGGAGAGTGCTCCTGCCCCGCTGGTTGGATGGTAGGAACCATGATCACACGTTACTACTATTTGTATTTACATGAGGTTTACTTCCTCTGGTCAGAGCTTGTTTCCTGTTTACTGCTCCAAAAGCATGGCAACGGTAGTCCGTTATGTAGGTTATGATTAGGATCAGCAATGTTTCACAGTTAAAGGAGTTCCCATCTGGGGTTACATTTCAGCGTATTCCAACATCTAGAGAGACATAGAGAGTTGCTCTGTCAGGGTACCCACGGAAGTATTGAATGTATTAAAAAGTCCTAAATTAAAAAATGTCAATTTATGACCTTAAAAGGCATTGAAAATCCTTTTCAATATCATTTGCATAGTCCTTAAATATTCTTTTGCCACTTTCTGGAAAGGAAAAATAATAAACCTCAAACCAATACATTTCAAACGTTAATGCCAACGTTTGAAATTTGCTAGACCCACTATTTGCCTCCCACGGCATGCACAAGCTGTGTTGACCACTGTACTGGCGCGACTACTTCATGCGCCTGCAGGATACTTTTGTTGTCAGACAAGCAGCACTGCTATATTGCATAGCATGCATATATTGCAAAAGTTGAATAACTTTTGAATTCCAAAAGTGGTGTTAAAAAGGTATTCAAAAGTCTTGAATTGAACTGGTTGAAACCTGCATATACCCTGTTTGTATTCGGGACTCAGTGTGCGATGTATGACTTGTCGCTGTGTTGTGTTCAGGGCTCAGTGTGTGCCCAGCCGTGTCCCTTCGGATCCTACGGAGTCAACTGCTCACAGGAGTGCACATGCCGCAACGGTGGCCTCTGCGACCACATCAGCGGTCAGTGCCAGTGCACGGCTGGCTTCCTTGGAGAAAGGTACGCGCCGCTCGATAAAATACCTTAACGACCACGGCCCTAGTGTAAAGGATTATTAGGAAGTCCAGATGTCAACCCCTGGGAGAGTTGTTGGAAAATTCCCGTTTCCAGTGATCCTTTGGGGACTTTCATCGAGAGCTGATTGTGAAACACTTTCTTCTTGTTGATTTTTGTATTTTGACACTAGCTATCACCGCCATAGCACAACATTGTCTGCATGTGAAGGAAATACATTTCAGCCTCTGTTTACCCTCTTTGGCTGCTGCTTTCCATCTTTCTCTCGCTATCTCTCTCTTTCCCTCTGTCATTATTTTCAATTGAGCCAAATTACCTTCATTTATTTAGGTTCTCAGACAGGTGAATTAGTCTACATGGAATAATTTCTAAACCGGGTAATTTCTCCCACACTTACACATTTTAATGGAATTAGCCCAGATAAGGGCCAGAGGAAGTGAGCACTCTTTAAGTGTGACTCCAAACAGATGCCCACAAGAAGCCATTTTAATTGAACAATTTGTCTATTTCTAAATGGTCTCCACACAGACGTGTGGAGAATGACATTCACTTTGTGGCTTTCACCCATCTCATGTGTTCACAAACTCCCCCTGCCTTGGCTATGCATTGTGCTCATCATCATTCATAAAGATGCATTGGGAGAATACCGAGAAGAACGCTTTTAACCGTTCAAAGTGCTGCTTGGTTTAATGTCCAGCCTATAGGGACCTCAAAGTAGTCCACAGAGCCGGAAAAAGAATTATGTCTTTTTATGGTTATATTAGTCATACAAATAGAATAGGGTAGCCATAAAGGGTGGCGATAAACCCAAGTTAATAAAATCAAGTTAAGTGCAATGTTTAAGTCAATGTTATTTGTTTATTGGGATCTAAAACCTCCTTTGTCAGTGTCAGAGGCTGAGGTAGTTTTTTTTTTGTTCACTAACAACCGGGCTCATTTTAGTGGACCGGATGTATTCAACAGTATGAATTCTATTGAAACAAAAGTCAACCGTTTTGTTATGTACGCTCCCCTAAACCCCACCTCACACCACCTCCGATGACCTCTGACACCTATACGCTGACCTCCGATGACCTTCTCCTCCTCCTCCTCCCTCCTCAGGTGCCAGGAGGAGTGTCCGCTGGGCTTCTACGGGCCGCAGTGCACCCACAAGTGCGACTGCCAGAACGGCGCCAGGTGCTACCACGTCAATGGCGCCTGCCTGTGTGATGAGGGCTTCAAAGGCCCCAGCTGCGAGGACCGCTTCTGTCCCTCGGGCCTCTATGGCCTCATCTGCGACAAGTACTGCCCCTGCCATGCTCCGAACACTGTCAGGTAATGCCTGAGATCTGCACCATCAGCACCACCACCAGCATCAGCAGCGGCAGCTTTCTCTCCGTCCGTTGTTTAGAGAAAGTCCCGGGACAGCGTTTTCCCGGGCTTCTTATGTGACACTGCTGAGGTCTGCAAGCGCTACGTTACCTCGCGTTCTATAATGCAATTGCGGACCTCCCAGCTATACTCGTTTATGGTGATTTGCAAATGCTATTACCGATAGCATTTGCGAATCATTGTCCACTTTGCTCCGCCGATCTGCTCACTCGTGTGATCATTGTATGCCGCCGCCGCCGCCGCCGCCGCCGCTAACAGCAATGCTGTGTCATTTATTGTCCCTTCTTGCAAGCTTTCTTTCATTGTGTTAGGTTTGCATGTGAAGCACCATGAACATTAAATGGCTTTGTTTGATTTGAATTTTTGCTTAAATATCAGTTTTCATATAGATGTGAAAAGGTTAAAAGCTGCAAGCGTAACAGATCGGCAGCTGCAATATATGCCAGAACTGCATGTCCTGTGTGATTGAATGAGATTCCATCTTGTTTCAGTTGAAGTATTGGAGTGCCTTGGCCATGCTCCATTATCCAATAAGACAGGATAGGAAATTATACGTAGATCCTTGTACAGCATCACCTGAACATGTCAAAGAAACAGGAAGTATTTTTGTATCAAATGGAAGCACTCGAGGGGCAAAAGAGTAGGTTATCTTTTCAAGCACAGAACAAAATGTGACATCCTTCATCCAAGGTCGAATCATAATACAGAGATGTTCTCACTGTCTCCACTAGCTGTCACCCCCTGTCTGGAGAGTGTGGCTGCAGTGCGGGTTGGGCAGGGCTCTACTGCAACGAGACCTGTCCCTCAGGTTACTATGGAGAGGACTGCAGGGAGCCCTGCGACTGTGCCAATGGAGCCGACTGTGATGGCATCACCGGCGCCTGCGTATGTGCACCGGGCTACATGGTGAGTGCGGTTCCTATGTAGTTCATAGACTATAGGAAAACAAGCACACTGTATCTGGGTAGGTTTTTGCAGGGATTTTTTCTGAAAGTTTGTGGCCACGATGAAAACAAAACATCAGTGTCCTAATGGAGTGAGGGAAACAGTGTCCTAATGGCAGTGGTCCTGGGCCTAACTGTGGGCAGCGTTAGGCAGGGGGGAGGGGCAATTGCCCCCCATAACTCGCAAAGAATACAAATATTAATGTATCTCAAAAAATGTTTTAAAAAGTGTAATTTTCTATGAGTCACTAGGGGGTGTTGTAATGAAATGCAGGTCAAGATCGGCTCAAGACGAACAAGAGGAGAACATTGACACAAGAGAGGCTCTCTGGCAGAGAAGATCTCAACATGGATGGAGCAACATCTATATTGATTTGGACATGGTCATCAACCAATTCAGTGTGGGACAGCAATCCCAGTGGGCGGTGTTTAGCTCTCACTAAGAAAGGACAAATTGTTTTACTGGGCTATAGGTAGTTTCTTGTCAATGGAAGGTGATGGTGGCAGTTTTGTTTATGTTACATGGTCCATAAATTACATTTGTGGTCAGTAAATAGCCTAGCGTAAAATGTCATATTAGAATTTGACCGTTGTGTATTTTTGGTTGCATTTTTAGCAACTCAGTTGATGCACTGTTGAGCAGGGCACTTTTTCCCTACAATGCGTCATGAAAAAAATACGACTCATCGGTTTATTTTGAAGACGACGTTGAAAATGATATATGATCTCACCCTCGCCGTGTTCCTGTTTTTTGTAGTTGTAGGATCCACTAGGACAGGGGTGGCCAACCAGTTAGAGACTAAGAGCCAAATGTTTTACTGTGTTACTGCAAAGAGCCACATCATACACACAGGCACACATGAAAATCCCCCCTATCCCTTCCTCACTCACACACACACACACACACACCTCTGTTCAGCCAGCGAAGTGGCACTGAAGTTTTGAAGCCTTGAAATGCGCTAATGACGCCTGGCATATAAGGCAGAATGCCTTGCCATTTTGTTCAACAAAACAATATAAACTCTCCCACTCTGTTAAAAACGTCCAGCGCCACAGCGCCGTGGCACGTCTATGACACAAGTGCCGCCCCTAGCACACATAGGAAGCGTCGCGCTGCGGCGCATCAACAGGAATATAGTCGTCTCCGGAGCAGAAGAAAAACAAAAGAAAAGAAAAAAGCGCCTTTTCGGCGGCACTTGGCGCGCGGCAACGTTGTGAAATAGGACAGTGGCATGAAGTGTAGCGGGGCAGCGCCCGCCTGCCGCCACCGGTGTGGGGGTGTACATAGAAAATAACAGGGGCGGCTGTTTTGACGCGCGCCGTTCGGCGGCGGTGTGTTTTGGACTTTAGTTTTATGTCGAGCCTTCGTAACCTCCGTCATGGCGCTAATTAGCCAGTTCACGCGGGTGTGACGTCACATCAATGCCGATCGGAGGTGAAGCCGATTAATATCGAGTGTTAGCGGGTTTACGTAGGGTTTTTTTGGGCAGTGTGAAAGGGGCTATACACAACACAACATTATGAACGTAAGAGCCGCATGAAACCAGGCAAAGAGCCGCATGCGGCTCGGGAGCCACGGGTTGGCCACCCCTGCACTAGGAGGAACATTGAATTGAGTCATTTTGAATTAAAGCGTCCACAAAACGACAGCCACAGCATGATAATTACATACACTCACAACAAAGTGGTACCACATATAGAAACACAGCGACACAAATCATGCATCCATCAAATTCTTTCTCAGATGTTCTTTGCATGCAGAAACATTGAATCATTTTTGAATAATTCAGTTTTTTAATTTTTCCGTCATAAATGGGACATGAGGCTTTTTCATCACTCAGTCACTCACTCCTTCACCAACTCGCTCATTCACTCTCTGTGTCTCTCACTCATTCACACAGTCACTTACTTTCACACTTACTCACTTTCTCACTCATTCACTCAGTACTCACTCCCTCACTCTTTCACTCAGTACACACTCTCTCACTTAGACACTCAGTCACTCACTCTCTCACTCATTTACCCAGTCACTCAGTCACTCACTTACTCACTCTCACTCATTTACTCAGTCACTCATACACTCACTCACTCACTCACCTGCTGTCCACACTGCATTGGCCACACACAGTAGCAGTAGCAGTTGCCCTATGACAGTGGAGTCAGCAGTAAGATGTCGACCCTTCCTGACATCGGTGTGGAGCCTTCATCAGTGCAGGTGCAGAGCCCGCTGGTCGCAGTAATTTGTCAGAAGGACCCAGTCCAGGCTATATTATTGAGAGCACAGCTTGTGCGGAAACACAACCCCCCCCCCCCCCCATCGCAGCTGCAGTCCCCTGCAGACTCATGTAGGCCAGTGAACGAGTACAATGAAAGCTCATTGAATTTACTGTTCTACTGTACTGTTACTGTGTTTAAATCCGCCAAAACGCCAAACATGTTGGGAGTACATGTTTGATGTACACAATGTCACAAGCGCCTCCGTCCTGCCTTGCTCAGAGGCCTGGGCCCTGTGGTTTAGTACCTCAACACTCAGCCTTGTATTCAACATTGTGTTGTCCTCGTTCTGTACGAGAACCTGAACCTGCCTGTAAAGAGCAAAAACCATGTCCATTCTGAGCCACTCTAATGCAACATAGTTGGTGTATACTACTACAGTAGTTGATGCAAACATTTACTTACTGCTCTGCATGTTTACTCGTCTGGTCAATGGTAAAGATTTCTTCTTCCTCATTACCCAGATGTTGAATACGTTTTTATCTTTTACACATGCTAAATCTTCCACACCTTTTCCCTTAGAGATTATCTTAAGCTGAAGAGAGTATTAGATAGAAGAAAGTGTTAAGTGGGCTGAAGTAATTAGAGGCGTTTGTAAGTGGAAGTATCTGATCAGTTAGCAGAGATTATATCTCTGACGCTAGCTAGCGCAGTATGCCTACGGCCCCCATCAGAGTGTTGCATTTCATTAATAAAGCTGCCTATCTGCAGAGTGCTCTACTAATTAGACAAGCACAGATACCATGTCTCTCAGTAGGGACTCTGTCCACTTCTTCCAATCCATCCAGTAAACCGTTAGGCCTTAAAGCAGGTTTAAGATAAAGTTCTTATAATCACTCTTTTCAGAGGAATTAAGTTTTGAATTTGACGTTAAGGAGACAATTCAAATAACTACCACGTTTGGCTCATCATTACATGCAATCGGTGTTAAGAGATTTGCCAGCCAACTCAATCAGAGAATCAACTAATTTTACTGAAAGGAATGAATGAATACATACATATTCCAATCCATGGCCATAGAGGCATTGAATACAAATATATACATTCATACTGTACTGTACAGGCAGGTCTTCTTTTTAATAGGGCATATTTGACACCTCCCCTCTCTCTCTCTCTCTCTCTCTCTCTCTGCCCGTCTCTCTCCATCTCTGTCCATCTCCGTCTCTGTCTCTCTCTCGCTCTCTCTCGCTCTCTCTCTCTCGCTCTCTCTCTCTTGCTCTCTCGCTCTTGCACCCTTGTTTAACAGGGAGAAGACTGCTCTCTCAGCTGTCCTTCAGGTTTCTATGGGACCAACTGCACCTCCTCTTGTTGGTGCCACAATGAGATTTCCTGCTCCCATGTGGATGGCTTCTGTTTCTGCAGAGAAGGTACTGTGGCTACCTGCCTCGCACTGCTGACTTCTCTGGAAGCTAAGCAGGGCTGACCTGGTCCTTTGGCTGGGCCTTGGATGGGGGAACAGTTGGTGCTGGTAGAGGTGTTTGAGGGCCAGTAGGGGGTGCTCATCCTTAATGGCCTATGTGATATCCCAAATGGGGGCTCTGTCCTCTCGAATACCATTGTTTTTCGGGTGAGACATTAAACCGAGCTCCTGGCCCCCTGTGGTCACTAAACATATCCCATGGCACTCGTACAAGTAGGGGTGCTAACCCTGGTGTCCTGGCCAAATTGACCCCACCTCATTAGCCCCTTTTGTACCAACATGGCCACCACTATGGGTTTGGTGTTTCATTCCTCACCCAACCCCCCCCCCACACACACACACACACAATCTGTACATCTGTTGAGTGCTGAGAAATGTGCTACATAAATGCTATTCATTTATATTTTTACATCTTTGTAAATCTATCAAGGAACCTCATCACTTGACACTTGGCTACTTGATGCTATCATAGACGATGACATCATTTTGGAAGTACCTCCTGGCACCTTAAAGGCCAGTACAGGCCAGCTTCTCCTACTTTATTGGAAAGGGAGGGGTGAGGGGAAGTGGGGGGGGGGGGGGGGGGTTACTCAGTTGGTTGAATCTGCAACCTCACCGCTAGATGGCGCTAAATCCTACACACTGCACCTTTAAGCGCAAGCGTTTTATTCCCAGAGCATAATGCGGTTAAGACACCTAGATATCTTAATCATCATCGGATGTACTTGTAAACACTACATGTAAACACCTAAAACGTATTATGATAGTGAATTCATTTTGTGCATGCACCAAAAGTTTAGATATTCATATCACATCCACCCAGCAACATCTAATTCAGCTAATTATTTTCTGTTAGATCAAATGAGGACGCTAAACATCTTGACATACCTTGACATAGCCGCAAATGTGCCACACCTTTCTTTAAAAGAGTATGTTAATGGTTGCAAAGTCCCAACACAATAATAATAATACCTGCTGATCCATAACGATCACCGATATCCTCATCCTCTGTTTGTTTGTTTGTGTCTTGATTTATTGGTTTTGTGTGTGCGTGCGTGCATGGGGGGGGGGAGTAGGTAGGTAACACCGGGACATTATTCTCCTCCAGCAGAGAGATGACTCCCCTGAAGAGATTACTGATGTTCAAGACCCCATGTCAAATTTGAGCAAACAGAGAGCAAAGAATACAACATAAAAGCCCCTACCGCCTATGAGGTCCTAGCAGGTTGCTTATCAATTGATGACTTCACTGCGAAAATAAACTCCATTAGTAAACAGTGCGCCACTAGTAAATAATGGATTTGTCTCTTAACTTTTGCAGCCTCACCAATTGGCTATTTTGTTCCCGCTCATTCTGGTTAATACCACTCAGTGTGAGCATGTTCAAATATTCATGTGCCACAGAGCTTTCTGGGGAACGTGGGTAATTAAAGTGGCAGAGACAGAACGGAGGGACTTTGGGAGTTGTGGTCAGCCTTTTATAACCCCCTTATTTATACGTTGCCTTCAAAGCTACTGCGCTATGGGGCACTGGGGGCAGCAGAATTAAGGCAGAGTTTGTGTGGCTTTGAGCAGAATCAACACACACATTACCAAAAGATAATTTACAGTCTAGTTCAGGATATTTACGATATTAGATATTATTTTGCAAAGGATAGCTGTCTTATGCCTATTGCATTACCCACATTTGATACCTGAGTTCCTAAATACCGATGTAGCATTGTACTAAAGAGTGCACATGCCCATTTAGCACTCACATGAGATTTTTCTCAATTGAGACTGTGACGAATGTATAACCGCACATATATATCGACAGACTGTAATATCCTCACATAGCCACAAGGGGACAGGAATAAATACATGAGCTGTAATATCTACACATAACCAATAGGGAATAGAAATAAATATATAAGTTGTATTAACCGCACCTGGCCACCAGATGGCGGCACATATAATACACTGGGGGCGGGCGTTCAACACTAGCCAATCAGAGCGTAGTATGCGTCATAGAGGCCACGCCTGCCCAGGTACTACCAAACTACAGATCCGGGGGGAAGCCAGAAACCCCAGGCAGCGTATCTGTTAAGATATCCAGCTAAGGGGGAGCTCCACGTGCGTGAATTTTACAATACCTCTCCTTTTGCTTCATAGATAAATACCTAAAACTAAACAAATAAAGTGAGTTAAAAGCGATCCTGAGTTGGATGACCTAACTTCACATCCACTTCGATCGCCCGACGATCCTTTGGTCAGCCTCATCAATAAACGTCTCTAACGAAGTAGTGCATTGTGGGTCAAACATCGCCTTCTCACAAGTGTGAAATACGTTTACATCAAGTGCACTGTGCTTTCGGCTCCTTAGACAAACGGAGCACACACTTGCGCACTTGTGCTGAAGGTTACCAGGTATTTCAGCGAGTGTGAATCAAGTGTGTGTAGTGGTAACAGGGTCGTCGCTGTGGGGGTGACTGGTGTGTGGGTGCGTGCAGGTTGGCAGGGGGTCGACTGCTCCATCCCCTGCTCTAGCGGGACCTGGGGGCTGAGCTGCAACCAGACGTGTGTGTGTGCCAACGGGGCTGCCTGCGACCCGGTCAACGGGACCTGCACCTGCGCTCCCGGGTGGCAGGACGAGTACTGTGAGGCACCGTGTCCCGTGAGTGGCCCATCTGCTTATTAAACAATCACACACTGTATTCTCCATGCAAGTGTTGTTTTTTCGATGGTGTAGTACCGGGGATCCATGCACACAACCGCTTGAATGTCCCTCATCTTTAACAACGGATCTAATCTTTAACAGAAGTCTACACATTTCATGTCATTTCTCATTATTCCCATTTTGTATCTTATTTTGAATGTAAAAATGGGACTCTGTACATGTCGCACATAGTGTCTCAGTAGAGTGATCATATATTGCTGTTTTCAGGCGGGGACTCACGGGCTGGACTGTGGAGCGCAGTGTGAATGTGTCAATGCAGACGGCTGTGACCCAGTGTCCGGCCGCTGTCGCTGTCTAACGGGATGGACAGGTGAGGGACACCACCACCACACTGCTTCACTATTAGCTTGATATTTTGGGTTGAATCAAATTGTTGTCAAATGTGAATGTTGATTAAAGCCCAAAGCACACGGCCATGTCGGGACAGACGAGAAATAATGTTTTTGAATTTGTATTTCATGCAAATACAGATATGCTACATTTCCGCTCTGTGTGCTTTGCTCCATAAAAAACAACATGATTATTTTTCTTTTTTGGGATCACGCTACAGATATGAACCAAAATGTGTGCTCTGTGTGTGTTGCTTGAGCAGAGACAGTACACGAAGATCCTTGACAGTTGAACCAAACTTTGAGTTGCCAAATTGGGTAGCTTGAGCTTTAATGAGCGCAAAGAACCCAGTCAAAGCCCAAAAGTAAATTCTTTATGAAAAACACCTCCCTGGTGTTTTATCCACCAGGGAGAATATTGATTGCTGTCTTCGGCTCTGTAAATTTTGTTCATGTGAATTGTTGGTGCATTTGGATTGAAGCACTAGACATCATCATGTTTGACTGTGATGACGAATGATCAATATAAGAGCTGATGAATATGGGAAAGGTTTTAATTCATTGCCAGAGGGGGTAGTGGTGAAATGTCTTACAATTGGAAGCTGGTGTTAATATATGCATTAACTAAATTAATTAATTTAATTCAAATCAAATGTCAAAACCTAAATAAGCCGCAGAAATGTAATTTCTTTAAATGTAAAGCAGTTACCAAAACTTTCTGATCCTTAGTTTTGGCCCATGGGCGTCTCTGGAATAGTCGGCTTTTAAACCAATTATATTTTTCATTTTCTAGATTAGAATATCTCTGTGATTTACAATGTGCTAGCCTCTATTTGCTGGTCGAAATGATGTACCGGTGAGAATGATTATCAATGAAATAACCACACACACATCAACACTTTCCAAACACTGAAGTCAAAATGTATTTAACTTAATTTAATTTAATTTAAACATGTGTTTGTTTAATGTTTTATATGCATGCTGTTTTTCCTGTGTCAAATATTTCCTCCTCAGCGTTAAAACTCAGCATTAAACTGCCCATATTTTTATTATTTATAAGTAACTAAAATTATTCTGTGTTATCTTAAAAAATGTGTGTGAAGTGTGTGGCTTAAATTCATTTTAGTGCTTCTTATAAAACTGGGCGGTCATCATTGACTGTGGACTTGATCGAAATGAACCACGTATTTGAGTGGCATTGGAGAAGTGGGTGGAGGAGCGACTTGTTTTGGGGCTGATGAGAAAGTATCTATTCATGACATTCAGCACATTTGGTTTGTTCAACTGGACCCATGGTGCAGAGACTCAATGGGGCAGATCTTAGGATGGGTGGAAGTCTGTGCATTGGATGATATGGTACGTGGATGGTTTGTTGCTGGATTTTTCACCTGTGCAGTTGGTGAAAATCCCAAGCTATTGCAGTGTTTAGACAGTGGCCGTAGGTAGACGAGCTGACTGCTTATGCCAGTGGCCATCACGACAAGTGGAATGGTTTCCTTTATTGTGGTGCAGGCAAAAGCTAATTATCAATGATGTCTACAATGACAATCGAGTCAAAATGGCCTTGAACATCACCTGGCTTCTCTTTTAATAAAACTGTCAAAAACGGGACCAGTGACGGATCCCGTTTTACTTGAGTGTCTATGAAATACGATGACCCCAGGGGTATTCAACATTCAATCCACGGCCTAGTGTCAAAGAGAGGGGTGAAGGACGATCATTAGGGAAGCTCTTGCAGGGATTACCCTCAGAATGTCTAATAGATTCAGCGTGGGCCAGACCTCCTCACCTGCTGGCGATGCAGGGACTGCTCCTCTGCTGCTCTGTGTCGTTAGAGGGGTCAGGGGTCACTCTCCAACCACACAAGGCAGGTTCAGGGCACTTGGATAATGGTGATATTAAACAAATCGTGCTTTGAATGGCAACACAGGGGCCTGGCCTGGCCTGACAGCTCCCAGCATGTAAAAACAATTGAGAATCAAGTTATAATCGAACTTTAAGCATTATGTATTTATATCTTGGGTTAATTTGTGGCGGTAATAGATATTTGACAGAACATAATAACTAGGGCTGTCAATCGATTAAAATATTTAACTCGATTAATCGCATGATTGATCATAGTTAATCATGATTAATCACGATTAACTATGATCTATGAGGTAATACTCTTTTCAACATGAGAATCGACAAATGCTTGCTTTATGCAAAAAAAGCATGTTTATTTATTGTTACAATGAGAAATACTCTCAGTTCAAGTAACTAACGTGCAAACTGCATAGTAATGTTTACTAACACAGTAGTGAGTTGAACTTCACATTTGATCTATTCATCCTCATTTTTGTTTAAGCAGCCATTTAACACAAAAGAATGCCCCTCAATGCATTGCATTGCAATTTGCATCAAATTCAAAACAAACAGGGTGATGCACAAAATAACTTAAAGAAAATAATAATTTAAAATAAATAAAGTGTTTGCGGCTTGTAGAGTTGTCCAGCTGTTTCCCTTTCAAATTATCCAGCATGGTTTGCTTCATGCGAGGGGGCGCCGGGCAGGGGTGGACTGGCCATCGGGCATACTGGGCAATTGCCCGGTATGCCCGATGCACATCTTTGGGCCGGCCCAGGACTGTCATAAAAAAAAAAAGAAGTAATTTGTCCTAACCGGAGGCGGTGTGTTACGATCGCTCCCCCCCCTGTCGGTCGTCAGACCGGGGTGTGACGATCGCGCTTACTGCTCACGGGGTTGTAGTTCAGCCCGTTCTCATCCCAACTCGTAATATACCGACGATTTGTCACGCCCCTAGACGTCTGACATTGACGCAAAAGTTACCCTCCCGCGTCTGTGTGAAACGATCTGGGTTCTCATAAACCCGTTCGCGGTGGTAAGAGACGAGCAGAGTCTACAGCGTCCATTCACTCCAATAATAACCCGGTCACGGTGATAGATTACGCTAACCCTAACCATAACCATAACCCTAACCATAACCCTAACCCTTTTTGGAGTGAATTGTTTCACAGTAGACTGCGGACGCTGTAGACTCTGCTCGTCTCTTACCAACGCGAATGGGTTTATGAGAACCCAGATCGTTTCACACAGACGTGGGAGGGTACCTTTTGCGTCAGTATCAGACGTCTAGGGGCGTGACAAATCATCGATATATTACGAGTTGGGATGAGAACGTGTTGTGTAGTTTGTTTGCGGCATCGACCTCATGTGCATTGCTTCCTGATTTCCCGAGCTACGGAGTGGCCCGAGGTTCAAATGTCACAGCGTTAATCGCGCGTTAAAAAAATTAGTGCCATTAAAAACATGTTGCGTTAACTCGTTAATAACGTGTTAACTTTGACAGCCTTAATAATAACATATTTATTTGTCTATCTATTTTGCTCAGAGAATAAACCAATGCCTTCGGTCAAATGTCTTTTTAATCTATTTCTTATTCAGAGAATTTGACCATAACAACTTTTAGTTGTTAAAGTTATTTCTGAGCTTCAGAAAAAAGCCTGTCTATTGAGTCACCTTGGAATGTCTATATGCACATCTCTAGAACCCAGTAATGCTGATAATTCATTGCTAATATCCAGTTTACTGCCAATGCCAATTCTGTGTTATTTGGGGCCAACCAGACAATGATCTCAGCCCGCCAGGGATCCAAAGAGTCCATAGAGTTTAGTGGCTGCTGATGATACACACTACCAACCGGTGCTTCGATTGTATATGCGCGCGAGGGCACCCCAACCAGCTTTGCCTATTTCCACGGTTCAGAACCGCAGGCTTCGCAATCGCCGTCGCCTTCGTGGGCATTTCATCTTGCGTCTTTTTATCTTTAGCTTGGTTGGGAGCTCACGTCTTTTTATCTCGCACAGATGGGCGCTCGTGTCTTTTGTCCTTCGAGTCTTTTTTCCGCACGGTTGGGGTGGATCCACTGATACAAATGGCCTGATTGCATTGTTCTGTAGCACAGCCATCATGGTCCTCTCCACCAGGTAAAGCCAGGCTGATGCTGAGCCTGAGCGATGTGAAGACACCAGGCCAGCCAATGACTCTGGAACAAAGGGTGATGGCTTTTGTTTTCACATCCTTAGGCATCCCTCTCTAGGCTCACTGACTGAAGAGCTGCTGTAAGACCTTGCACAAGTCAATGTCACGCTGTTGTAGCGGTTGTGTACTCTCTCTGTTGCGTTGTGTGATGAATCGGGCAAACACCTTCACTCTTGGCACCAGCACGCCGTTTATTCTGATAACAGAAGCATACATATGGTCTCTCACAGCCACTCTAAGCTCCAACATTGCACGCGGACAGCATAGTGCAGACTGGCAATGCACGGGCTGCACCGCTCAAGTCTGCACGGGCCCCAGCAGAGGGCGCTCATGTTACACACAGTCTCAGTGGATACTTATCATAATTAATTATAAACAGTATTTAAACAACTAATATAGTACAATAAGGACATTCAATGCCAAGTGATGGCAAGTGGAATCATTAACTCCGTTACATTCCCCTCTACTGATCTCCACTTGCCCATCCGAACAAAACAAAACAAAAACAATCATGCAAGTGCTGTGAGGACACCCTGAACCAAAAACGTACCAGGTACATATACATACATACAACCATGTTAGAGAAAAAAAACAAAAAAAAATACATACTTCCACAGTACTGTTCATATTACCGATACCCAGTAATCCAGTCGCCGACTATTCCCAAAGAATTAGAATGAGAAAGGGGAGCTAATCCTTTCAACACCCATAGGAAAACATGCCCTTCTACATGTTAAGCAACTAGGTATCACATAAATTACACAGTACTAACCAAACCACATTACTCCCCATACTCCACTAGCGCTCCCACATAGCCTCCAAGTAAGAGAAATCTTCTGCAGTACAAAAGTGAACCAAAATATCATCACATCATCATCAGTCCTATCAAAAACCCAGGACATAACACTAGTGTCCAACAAAAACCTTCTGTTGCATTTGCTGAATAAGCCTCATAACAGGTCTAATGACTCTCCCATACCTTGTATCAATACCCACTGCCCTGTCACTGCAGGGAACATTGGGTTGAGTCTGCCCCGCCCCAGATAAGACTACACTCCCCGTATCTAACGACTGTGTCCCTAGGCCATGTTCAGAGGTCACAGGTTGAGAGTCAGATTGGTCAGCAGGACAGCCAGTGCCAACAGGCACATCAACGATCATGTCAGGTATGTCAACAGTCAAAGGAACATCAAGTGAATCAGATTTGCGGTCCCCAGCGGAAGCTGGCAGCTGAGAGATCCACGAAACAGTCCTGTCCGCAGGTCCACAGTCAGGCAGTGCAACAGAGCCTGCAACATCAACATCCTGCAGTGAATCATCAGTTGCTCCAGCGGTAAGATCACTTAGACCAGAACCATCATCCTCAGACTCAGCCTGAACTGGCAGAAAGTTAACAGGCATTATGAGGTTCCTGTGGACTACTTTCACCCGATCCGTAGCACTGCTCTTGATCCAGAAGGTGTGAGTGTTGTCTTGTTTCTCCACAACAGTGTAAAGGCAACTTTCCCAGCGATCAGCCAGTTTCCTTTTTCCTCTTTCGCCTTTATTAGCCAACAAGACTCTGTCTCCGACCTCAACCACAGCACCTTTGAATCTCTTGTTGTAGTAGTCAGTTTGTTTCTCCTGTTGTTTTGTGGTGGAGACATGAGCAACTCTCACAGCCTCTGCTAGGTCACGTCTGAGACTCTGCACATAGTCATCATAGTCCACCACCTGATCATCCATGAGGACAGATCCAAACATCACATCAACAGGCAACCTGGGAGTTCTGCCAAACATCAGTTGAAAAGGGGCAAAACCAGTGGTCTCATGCACTGTAGCGTTGTAGGAGAAGGTGAGAGATCTCAGCAGTTGAGGCCATCTGTGTTTAGCTTTTGGGGAAAGTGCTCTGATCATATTTCCAAGGGTGCGATTAAATCTCTCTACTGCGCCGTTGCCCATCGGGTGATAAGGTGTTGTATGCGACTTTTGAACCCCAGCAACTTTGAGCATCTCTGCAATCAGACTGCTTTCGAAATTAGGACCCTGATCCGAGTGTATCTGCTCAGGAAATCCGTAAACGCAGAAGAAGTTGTTCCAGAGTTGTTGGGCAACAACCTTGGCTGACTGGTTTGGACAGAGGTAGGCCTGTGCCAGCTTAGTAAAGTGGTCAGTAACCACAAGCACATCAAGCGACTTGTTGGAGGAGTCTTCAGCAGACCAAAAATCAATGCAGACCAACTCAAGAGGTCTGGATGTGGTCACACTCTGAAGCTGTGCTCTGGCCTCAGGCTCGGGAGACTTACTACACACACAACGGCGACAGCACTTAACATAGTCTCTCACATCTCTCTCCATCCCATGCCAGAAGAACCTTTGTCTCGTCAGGTAGAGCGTCCGTCTTTGACCTTGATGACCTGCCTCATCATGCACACCTTTAAGGACCTTCTCTCTCAGCACAGAGGGCACAACATAGCGGTAGGTCTTTCTCTTAGTAACAGGGTCTTTTGAGACACGATAAAGAACACCTGTCTTCCACAAACAGGAGAACATGACTCAAGCAAGGGTCGGCACGTTGTGCATCCATCAGCTTGTTTCCCGGCAGAGGACAAACCTCCGACAGCTCAGGTGGTTGAACAGACTGAACAAGTTGAGGCAAGAGGAAGGCCTGAGGAGGCAGCTTGTCTTGATCCAAAGATTGTTCCAAAACAGCAGAAACAACAGCTCTGCTGGCCACAGTGGAGTGACATTGCGTGTGCAGCATGGCCGGAGGTTCACAGGACCAACGAAAAGCACACAGTCCTGCACACAGTCCAGAACGTTAGCTTCTTCCAGAAGTGCACCGTAAGGGACATTAGTGAGGCGATGTAGCAAACTCGGCTGCACAAAGGGCTCACGGCTTAGTGCGCCTGCAACCACATTCTTAGGGTCGGGAATATACTTGATTTCAAAGTCATATGGAGCAAGCTTTGCAACCCATCTATGTTCACAGGCATCAAGCTTCGGCTTACTGCGAATGTAGGTCAAAGGGTTGTTTTCAGTCCACACAGTGAACGGATGACCTCTCAACCAGTGACTGAATTTATCACTAACAGCCCACTTGAGTGCCAGAAACTCAAGCCTGTGTGCTGGATAACGCGACTGGGCATAGTTCCGAGATTTGCTGGCAAAGGCTATTGGTCGAGCAACATCGTCACCATCCGCCAGTTGCGATAAAACAGCACCAAGGCCATTGGAGGAGGCGTCAACAGACAGTAGAAAAGGCTTACTGAAGTCCGGATGAGCCAGAGTGACATTGTCCAACAAAGCCTGCTTCAGCGTCCTGAAAGCTCCACTGCATTCCGGTGTTCATCAGAAGTCAACTTCCTGCTCACAGGTGCGTTCCTTTTACCTTTGGCATGTCGTGGCTTTCTCATGCCCGATGTCAGGGCAAAGAGAGGTTTGCTGATGCTGGAATAACCCTCAAAGAACTGTTAGAATCCAACCATACCAAGAAATGACTGTACCTTGGTGGGAGAGGGGCTGTTTCTGTTCTCATCCATCAAATCCTTCTCAGTCAGATCAGTAATGGCTTTGATCTTCTCTGGGTCAGTGGAGATGCCATCTTTGGTCACA
This sequence comes from Merluccius polli, assembly GCA_030340625.1. Taxonomy (NCBI): domain Eukaryota; kingdom Metazoa; phylum Chordata; class Actinopteri; order Gadiformes; family Merlucciidae; genus Merluccius; species Merluccius polli. Next base: position 288,865 of record JAOPHQ010004271.1, on the reverse strand, counting down.
ATGTGCCCGAGGAACTTAACTGACGACCTCATGAAGTGGCACTTTTTGGGCGCCAGCTTCAAGTTGTGTGCCTGTAACTTCTCAAACACCATTTCAAGTCTTTGTAATGTAAGCTGTTATGTGGGGTCAAAGACAAGTATATCATCGAGGTAACACAGGAGGCTTAAGAAGTGTTGGTCACCAAAGATGGACATCATCAACCTCATGAATGTGGCAGGGCTGTTACAGAGTCCCTGTGGAAGCCGGTTATATTCGTACAACCCAAAGGGAGCGGTGAATGCAGTGAACTTCTTGTCCTCCTCATGGACTTCCACATTGTAGTATCCAGAGGTCAGATCCATGGTCGAGAAGAAAGCATTCCGTCCAAGAGCAGCCAAAGCATCAGCCTGGTGAGGCAGGGGATGTGCATCCTTGATGGTCCTCACATTGAGCCAACGAAAATCTGTGCAAAGCCGCAGATCACCATTCTTTTTCCAAACCAAAACAAGGGGCGAAGCGTACTCACTTGTTGACTTTCTTATGATGTCCCGTTCCTCCATTTCATTTAAAGCCATCCTCAGCTTCTCATAATGTGAAGGAGACAGACGACGATAAGGCAGTCTGAAGGGTCTGCTGTCACTCTGACAGCAGTCAGTCTGATTCGGTGAACAAAGTCTTTGGCTTTCCCACAGTCCAAACTGTGACGAGAAAAGATTGACTCATACTTGGCCACAAGTTCAACCAGCTTTGACTTCCAGAAGGGAGACAGTTCACCTGAGTCAATGTCAATGTCGTGTAGTCCAAGGTCACGTAGCACTGAACCACTAGGTTTAGGTGGAGCATAGTCAGAGTTAACAGTCAAGCCCTGTTCACTTCCAGTGTCCGTCTTGTTAACAGTCCTAGTCACATTGCATTTCACACCGTCTGTTTTGGCATTTGCATACAAGTAGTCGTTGTCAAAGTCCTCAAGTGCTGTGCAGGGGAGTAAACAGACTCCATATCAACATCATCACGTGGGGACATGTCAACCGGCCCTTCACTAGTCCCCCCCTTGTGTGGGCCATCTAGTTTCCCTGCTGTGTGGGAGCATCAGCTCGAGCAGCAGGTGCATCAGAAACAGGTGCGACAGTACAGGTTACTGCCTGATGTCTAGCAGCATGACAGCGGAAGCAGAGACGCTCCTTCCGACAGTGGGACACAGTGTCATGATCGTCACTTCCACAGATGACACACGGGCCTCGAACCTTAGCACGACTGTCACTTCTGGGTCTAGGAGGTCTGGAATGTTGAAAAGACTCCCTCTGCAGCAAGCGCTCCAGAAGAGTGATAACATGCTTGAGAGACTGACCTTCGCTTGACAAGGTTTTACAGGCTGTAGCTGGTAGTGGAGCAGGAGGGCTCACTGCAGTCTGAACATGGCTGTGCACCATCTCCACAGCCTGGGCGGGATGCAAGCATTTCACTGAATTTGCAGATTGACGCTGCTGCAGACGCTTTTTACGGTGGTGTTCATCCAGCCATACTTGAACATCACTGGCTGTCCACTCCTCAAGTGGTCTGCAACTGAAGACTAGCAACAGTTCAGGGTCAGGGCAATGAGTGATGAACATTACCGTTACCTCTCTGGAAGGGTTATCAAGGGTTTTGCCTTGTCTTCTAAGTCCCTCAACAGCAGTGTCAACGGCTTTGTTGAGCCGGATCCAGTAGTCAACGACAGTTGAGGATGGTTTTGTGTCATAAAAGTCAGCCAAAGGCATAAAAGAAGTCACAGAGTCACTGAAGTGCTGCTTCAAAATGTCAAAGATGGGCCGAGGACCTAACTGTAAGTCCACAGTGGGTTTGCTACGTAGCCCAATCTTCACTACATCACGAGCTCTACCTCGCAGTTTACTCAAGACCTCTCCAGCCCGATCACAAAGCTGAATGTTACTTTTAGTCATAAACGCTTTGACAGCTTCCTCCCACTCTGAAACTGAGCATTTGTCAGTGTTGTCCCCCCTAAAAGGTTGTGGCTCATAAGGCTGGTGGCTAACTGTTAAGTTAACCTTTGAAAGGTCAGCAATTGTAGAGTGAGCTACACTCACATCATTAGCTGGAATAGACTTAAGACAAGAGACTATATTCTCACCAATACTTGTCCCTATCTGCTTGACTAAGTCACTGAGAACATTAACTGAGACACGTTCTCCATCTTGATCTTCAGAAACAGCAGAAGGATCACCTGACCTAACATCTGCATTTGTTTCGACATATGTTTCGTCACATTTCTTATGATTAGCTTTAGCAGGATGAGGTGTAGAAGTCAAAAGATTTCCCTCATCAAGCCCACCCACAGTTGGTAGAGATGAGCTAAACCACAGTTTTTGACCCCTACCAACCCAGAAAAATGTGGCTTCTCCATTCTTATCAAAGCACTAAACTCAATATACTTGAATGTGAGCAGAGAAAATCAAATCCAATACCACACACAAACAAACAAAAAAATTAAAAATTCACTTCAGGAAATGCAAACCTAGCATGAACTACTTGAGTTCAGCCCACTCACTTACTATACTCTTTCCTAAATACAATATCACATAAACAAAATATCATAAATAACATATTATTCTTCTTATTATTATTATTATTATTATTTTTTTTAGATTTAACCCAAAGTTCCAGCAATGACTCAGTCCATAAAGAACTCACTGCACCATCGTGAAGTCGATCTCGAAACACTCAGAACAGCAGCGCACTGAAGCTGCGCCCCTCGACGTCGCGGCCGAATCCCCTCCTTGAAGAATGGGTCATGGCACCATTGTAGCAGTTGTGTACTCTCTCTGTTGCGTTGTGTGATGAATCGGGCAAACACCTTCACTGGGGTCCGCCCTTTATTACGACAGCCCGTTATTACGACAACCCTCCATTACGACATGCCGTCATTACGACATGCCTCTATTTAGACATGCCCCTAATCCGATCTTTTTTGGTACCGCTATTACGACAATTGACATGCCGTCATTACGACATGCCTCTATTTAGACATGCCCCTAATCCGATCTTTTTTGGTACCGCTATTACGACAATTGACATGCCGTCATTACGACATGCCTCTATTTAGACATGCCCCTAATCCGATCTTTTTTGGTACCGCTATTACGACAATTAGGCCTACTTTTCATAGAAAGTGCAATAGAATAATAATAATAGTTATTAATATAGAATAATAACTAGATAGGCCTATGGACAATGATCATTGAAAGTGCAATAGAATAATAGAATAATAATAATAGTTATTAATATAGAATAATAACTAGATAGGCCTATGGACAATGATCATTGAAAGTGCAATAGAATAATAGAATAATAATAATAGTTATTAATATAGAATAATAACTAGATAGGCCTATGGACAATGATCATTGTAGATTCTGATTCTTGTTTGTCGCCAGTCGAGACAATCTTCAAATGTAGGCCTACCTCTATCATCCCGCCCGCACCCGCAATGAGCTTCCATTTGCATCGCGAGTGCAGACCTCTACTCCAAACAATGTTTTTCCCAATAATTGATATCGGCACACATTTCAGTCAAAAACTAGGTGATTTTGAACCGGCCATGTGAATAAATGTTAGGCCTACACACATTATGTAAAAGACAGGGAGCTCTCCTCATTTTTATTCAGCTCTCAGGGGGAAAAGGTTGAAACTCCATGCATCAAACAAACTCTGTACGTGCAGGCCAGCAGTCTACTTAAAAATATATAAGAAGAAGCACGAATAAAGCTCTAGGACCTGAAATTTGGACTTGTTCGTTAGAAATCAATTTAATTTGAATTATGGACTGCCTTTGAATGAAGTTACACACCCATGCATAAGCTGTGTGTATGCTAAGTCCAGAACATATGGGTATAATCACATTAATTAATTAATTTAAAGTACAATGATAATGACAAATATTAATGGCCTCATGTCGGAATGGCAGGACGTTTGAAAAAAAGTAAAGTGCCGCTACTCAGACAATGGGGAAAAAAAATTGTCGCAGTAGTGGGACGCTTGGAAAATAATATTAATGCCGCCACTCCGACCACTAGACGTCAATGTCTAAGTAGCGGCATGTCGGAATAGCGGCATGTAACCCTTGGCACCAGCACGCCGTTTATTCTGATAACAGAAGCATACATATGGTCTCTCACAGCCACTCTAAGCTCCAACATTGCACGCGGACAGCATAGTGCAGACTGGCAATGCACGGGCTGATAAATAATAAAATAATATTTTTTAATAATGTATAATATATTTTATTTTATTAAATTGGGAGAATACGCTAGCCTAGTCCTAACTAGACCTTCGTACTCATTTCATTCATACTAAAGGTCTAGCAGTGCTGTAGAGACAAACGATTTCTCACTTGAAGGCGGGTGCTGTTGAAGTTTAAAACCTATTGGCTCTGCCCAGTGCCACTCTGGATCTGCCTTAACCAATCGCTAACGTTTGGTCGTGACGTATTTCATGCGCCAGAAACCACGTTGCGCGCAGTATACAAACGGCAGATGCAGTGAGCATTAGCATTAGCCTGGTTCCGCCCGCCTCCGTACTTCCGCTCAATAACTGAAATTCGCGCACGACCTCTACGTCACTGTTCTCAGGCCGCGCCTCCTGTTCGCTGATTGGAAGGCACATTTGAGGGAAAAGAAATCGTTCTAACATACAGCACCGCCAGACCTTAGTACTGAAGTGAAATGAAAATTGAGCGGAAGTACGTAGGCGGGCGGAGCCAGGCTAAGAATATGCTGATTTATCACAAAAATGCATGCCGGTAGCAAATTTATATAGTTGGTCCACCAGCCGACGTTGATCTGGCCTATTTAATTATGTGACAGCAATGACGTAATTACAGCGACCCGAGTAGTGTCCAAAAGTGTTTTTACATTTTGCACATGAGCTCACTATATAGTCCTCTACATAGACCTCCCTAGATAGTGAATAGGGAGTAGTGAGCTCTATATATTCCTCTACATAGACCTCCCTAGATAGTGAGTAGGGAGTAGTGAGCTCTATATAGACCTCTACATAGACCTCCCTAGATAGTGAGTAGGGAGTAGTGAACTCAATACAATCCTCTACATAGACCTCCCTAGATAGTGAGTAGGGAGTAGTGAACTCTATATAGTCCTCTACTTAGTACTCCCTAGATAGTGAGTAGGGAGTAGTGAGCATTTAGTCCTCTACATAGACCTCCCTAGATAGTGAGTAGGGAGTAGTGAGCTCTATATAGTCCTCTACATAGACCTCCCTAGATAGTGAGTAGGGAGTAGTGAGCTCTATATAGTCCTACATAGACCTCCCTAGATAGTGAGTAGGGAGTAGTGAGCTCTATATAGACCTCTACATAGATCTCCCTAGATAGTGAGTAGGGAGTAGTGAACTCTATATAGTCCTCTACATAGACCTCCCTAGATAGTGAGTAGGGAGTAGTGAGCTCTATATAGTCCTCTACATAGACCTCCCTAGATAGTGAGTAGGGAGTAGTGAGCTCTATATAGTCCTCTACTTAGTACTCCCTAGATAGTGAGTAGGGAGTAGTGAGCATATAGTCCTCTACATAGACCTCCCTAGATAGTGAGTAGGAAGTAGTGAGCTCTATATAGTCCTCTACATAGACCTCCCTCGATAGTGAGTAGGGAGTAGTGAGCTCTATATAGTCCTACATAGACCTCCCTAGATAGTGAGTAGGGAGTAGTGAGCTCTATATAGACCTCTACATAGATCTCCCTAGATAGTGAGTAGGGAGTAGTGAACTCTATATAGTCCTCTACATAGACCTCCCTAGATAGTGAGTAGGGAGTAGTGAGCTCTATATAGTCCTCTACATAGACCTCCCTAGATAGTGAGTAGGGAGTAGTGAGCTCTATATAGTCCTCTACTTAGTACTCCCTAGATAGTGAGTAGGGAGTAGTGAGCATATAGTCCTCTACATAGACCTCCCTAGATAGTGAGTAGGGAGTGGTGAGCTCTACAGTATATTGTCCTCTACATAGACCTCCCTAGATAGTGAGTAGGGAGTAGTGAGCATATAGTCCTCTACATAGACCTCCCTAGATAGTGAGTAGGGAGTAGTGAGCTCTATATAGTCCTCTACATAGACCTCCCTAGATAGTGAGTAGGGAGTAGTGAACTCTACATAGTCCTCTACATAGACCTCCCTAGATAGGGAGTAAGGAGTAGTGAGCTATATATAGTCCACTACATAGACCTCCCTAGATAGTGAGTAGGGAGTAGTGAGCTCTATATAGTCCTACATAGACCTCCCTAGATAGTGAGTAGGGAGTAGTGAGCTATATATAGTCCGCTACATAGACCTCCCTAGATAGTAAGTAGGGAGTAGTGAGCTCTATATAGTCCTCTACATAGACCTCCCTAGATAGTGAGTAAGGAGTAGTGAGCTCTATGTAGTCCTCTACATAGACCTCCCTAGATAGTGAGTAGGGAGTAGTGAGCTCTATATAGTCCTCTACATAGACCTCCCTAGATAGTGAGTAGGGAGTAGTGAGCTCTATATAGACCTCTACATAGACCTCCCTAGATAGTGAGTAGGGAGTAGTGAGCATATAGTCCTCTACATAGACCTCCCTAGATATTGAGTAGCGAGTAGTGAGCATATAGTCCTCTACATAGACCTCCCTAGATAGTGAGTAGGGAGTAGTGAGCTCTATATAGACCTCTACATAGACCTCCCTAGATAGTGAGTAGGGAGTAGTGAACTCAATACAGTCCTCTACATAGACCTCCCTAGATAGTGAGTAGGGAGTAGTGAGCTCTATATAGTCCTCTACATAGACCTCCCTAGATAGTGAGTAGGGAGTAGTGAACTCAATACAGTCCTCTACATAGACCTCCCTAGATAGTGAGTAGGGAGTAGTGAACTCTATATAGTCCTCTACTTAGTACTCCCTAGATAGTGAGTAGGGAGTAGTGAGCATATAGTCCTCTACATAGACCTCCCTAGATAGTGAGTAGGGAGTAGTGAGCTCTATATAGTCCTCTACATAGACCTCCCTAGATAGTGAGTAGGGGGTAGTGAGCTCTATATAGTCCTACATAGACCTCCCTAGATAGTGAGTAGGGAGTAGTGAGCTCTATATAGTCCTCTACATAGACCTCCCTAGATAGTGAGTAGGGAGTAGTGAACTCTATATAGTCCTCTACATAGACCTCCCTAGATAGTGAGTAAGGAGTAGTGAGCTCTATATAGTCCTCTACATAGACCTCCCTAGATAGTGAGTAGGGAGTAGTGAGCTCTATATAGTCCTCTACATAGACCTCCCTAGATAGTGAGTAGGGAGTAGTGAGCTCTATATAGTCCTCTACATAGACCTCCCTAGATAGTGAGTAGGGAGTAGTGAGCTCTATATAGTCCTACATAGACCTCCCTAGATAGTGAGTAGGGAGTAGTGAGCTCTATATAGTCCGCTACATAGACCTCCCTAGATAGTGAGTAGGGAGTAGTGAGCTCTATATAGTCCTCTACATAGACCTCCCTAGATAGTGAGTAGGAAGTAGTGAGCTCTATATAGTCCTCTACATAGAACTCATTAGTGTTAAGAGCGACACATGTTTGTCCTACGATGGTCCAGTTGACCATACAAATGAAGTGAAGCGCTTATCAACCTACCCTACTAAATCACAAAATGAGCCTTAATACATCCAGGCTATTTACCACTACAAAGACTAATGAACTCATTCATTTTCACTCGTTTGCTTAATGTTCTCTGGCTTTCCATTCTCTTAAAAGTTAACTGTGCAGCTTAAACTGATATCCCATCTGTTCTCCACCTGGTCCTTAATGCAGGGGTTGTGTTATTAATTGATTTGTAATGGTACTCTGGTATTCCCTCGTATGCTCTCATGTCATTTTGTGTCAAAGGTTTCTAATGAGGTGTAGATCAACTGCAATGATAGAGAGACATAGTGAGGTGAAAGAGAGACCGAGTTCAGTGTGTATTTGCAAACTACAAACTGCGCTATTTTCTTAATGACTAAGTGTGTGTGCGTGTGCGTGTGAGTGCATGTCAGGCAATGGGTCTAACTTAGTTATGTACTGGTGGCCATGTTGGGAGTTATTGTAGTGTATGTCTCCTTTTGGCAAAACACTTCCATCCCCGGTGTATTTCTTAGCGCTGTGATCTGTTCTCGGTTCCAGATTTTGCCAAGATAGACTGCTGCCTACACACACACTCACGCAAGACTGATGAAAGGCAGAGACATTTTAACAAATGATTAAAGAGCAGAAAGTCTGAGGGAGGCTTTGGTGAAAAACGAATCCCAGAGTTATGAATCCTGCAAGTTGGATATAGTATGTCAAGTGTTGCTGGGAATGCAGAGATTTCCCAAATGTCCCATCTTGTTTAAAGCCTGTGTCATATGGCTGAATGCTGAGGCTTTATCTTTGACAATCAACTGAACATTGACGGACACTTTCAAAGAGATGTATGTTGTATAATTCAAGCTCCTCGCAAGCAGGGCGTTTTCATTATACCAGGACATTTCAGCTGGGGTGGGGGTGGGGGGGGGGGGGGGGGGGGGCTGGGGGTAGTCTTCACCTCGCCCCAAGTCTATAATTGGATGTCAGTTTGGGATTTCCTCTGTCTGGCTTGTCCAGGATACTGTGAGTGGGACATGGCGGGGTAAATAAATGGAACGCATCACCTCTGGTTTGTCATTATTTATTGGTTTCTTGTCCACTGTTGCCATTGCCTTAAAAAGTGGCTTGAACCTTCATCTTGACTCACTGTTTTTTCTAAAGGCCTGCTAAACAAAAAAAGACTGTTTTATAAATGTTTATATTCGTGTATGTGTGTATTAGTTTTCTGTGAGAACTGCCAAAGAGTTCCATGAAATAGAGAGTAAAGGAGGAAGCTCTACTGACTAAGTGTGTGTGTGACCTAATTTCACCTGTGTGTGTGTGTGTGTGTGTGTTTGCCTTTGTTTGTGTGTGTATTTCCGTGTGTTTGCGTGTGCATGTGTGCATATGTGTGTGTGTGTGTGTGTGTGTGTGTGTGTGTATGTGTGAGTGTCTGCATGTGTGTGTATTGTGCAGGTGTCCAGTGTGACAGTGTGTGCGAGGAGGGCCGCTGGGGGCCCGACTGTTCCTACAGCTGCACCTGTGAGAACGGAGGCTCCTGCTCCCCAGAGGACGGCTCCTGTGTCTGTGCCGCTGGCTACCGGGGAACCAACTGCCGCCGCAGTAAGCTAACCTACACTTATACAACATGATGACATGGACGCACAACGTCATACACACCTACACAACATGATGACATGGACGCACAACGTCATACACACCTACACAACATGATGACACGCACAACATCATACACACCAAACAACATTATTACACGCACAATGTCATACACACATACCCAACATGATGACATGGACGCACAACGTTGTACACACCTACACAACATGATGGCTGAACGCACAACGTCATACACACCTACACAACATGATGACACGCACAACGTCATACACACTTATACAACATCATGACACGCACAACATCATACACACCTACACAACATAATGACATGGACGCACAACACACACCTACACAACATGATGACACGCACAATGTCATACACACATACCCAACATGATGACACGGATGAACAACGTCATACACACCTATACAACATCATGACACACACAACGTCATACACACCTACACAACATGATGACACGGACGCACGTCATACACACCTATACAACATGATGACACGGACGCACGTCATACACACCTATACAACATGATGACACGGACGCACAACGTCATACACACCTATACAACATGATGACACGCACAACGTCATCCATGTCATCATGTTGTGTAGGTGTGTATGATGCACAACGTCATACACACCTACACAACATGACATGGATGCGCAACGTCATACACACCTATACAACATGATGACACGCATGTCATACACACCTACACAACATGATGACACGGACGCACAACACACACCTACACAGCTTGGTGACACACAACGTCATACACACCTACACAACATGATGACACGCACAACGTCATACACACCTATATAATATGACACGCACAACGTCATACACACCTACACAACATGATGACACGCACAACCTCATACACAAACAGAGCCGACTTGCATTTAAGTGGGATTGATCATTTCAGGTAAGCTCAATCATGAAAGGGAACGTTCAGTCACAGACACTGCTGTGAACTCTGCTGCTCTCCATTGACGTAACTTGAAGAGCACAGAGGCAAAAATAGCAGCTATGCGCTCTGTATACCGCGTGCCTGAAACTGTTCCTTCTGCAGGTCTGCTTGCATCCAGTTGATGATGAACAAGGACTGAACGAGGACTCACAGTTCACAGTTTCGGCAATTACCTTAATTAACAGGCGAGAGTGTAGCAGAAAGGGAACAGGACAGATCCACAGTCCCACTGATCAATTAAAGTGAATTAAGAGCTTAAGAAAAACATATTGGCAAGCGACTATGTGGAGGAACCAGACTGGGCACGCTCACCAGACAAACAAGACAATACCAGCGACACAAGCAACACAAACACAGCATGGCACATTCTCAGGCAGGGAAATCGCCCGCACTTCCTGAGTATCAATCATAAAACATCAAAACAATGTACGCGCGTGTGTGTGTGTGTGTGTGTGTGTGTGTGTGTGTGTGTGTGTGTGTGTGTGTGTGTGTGTGTGTGTGTGTGTGTGTGTGTGTGTGTGTGTGTGCGTGCGCATGTGTGTGTATCCTACCCACCAGCCTGCTCTCCTGGCTTCTATGGCCAGCGCTGCATTCAGTCCTGTCCGCAGTGTCTCCATAGCGACGGCGCCTGCCACCACATCTCAGGCCAATGTGAGTGTCTGCCGGGCTTCTTCGGCTCTCTCTGCAACCAGGGTGAGTACACTTTACCAGTACCCTGTGTGTGTGTGTGTGTGTGTGTGTGTGTGTGTGTGTGTGTGTGTGTGTGTGTGTGTGTGTGTGTGTGTGTGTGTGTGTGTGTGTGTGCATTTACAGTATCTTCTTCTTTTTATGATTTGTTATTAAGTTATTTGTGGAAGTGTGTTATTTCATAGTCACTTAAGTATTTATTTGTGTTGCCATGGACATGCATGACAAAAAAGCATGGTAAGCATTGGAGTAGGTAGCAGATGTAAAGCTGTTTTTGTCTGAAAGTAACCAAAAAAGTGCATTTCATGAGGTGAGGTGTATTTTTTGGTTGGATCAGTACAACTACAAAAAGCCAGAGTGCAACTCTCCCGCATCTATAATTTAGCTTGATTATCAGATTGTTGACAGTCTGTAAAGGTTCAAGAGTCCCTTGATCCTTACAACCTTTTCTTGATTCTTTGAACACTTTGAAATATCTTAAGTTTGAAGCAAAAGCTACCAACAAAGCCTTATACATACGTAAGTATGATGCATTATTAAGTATACGCATCGGTCTGCCATAGGATTTATAATAATGCTGTTGTTAAATTATCCTACAATGGTCCTATATCGAGATGCTTGATTATCAATTGTGGATAAGGCTAGTCGTTAGAAGTTATGTCATGTTCTATTGATAAGTCTTCAATTTCCCTCTGTTCTATTTGATCGATTCCTCGATTGGTCCAGCCCGGAGAACCTCAAAAGGACACGTGGAAATGCAGGAGACTCTGCTTGAATATTCATTGTCATTAAAAGACAGAGGCACCGTCTTAACAAGGGCAGACTCCACATTAGCCAGTCTGCTGCCTGATGCAACTTTGAACGGCCTCAGATAACTGGAGGAGCCTTGACAAATCAGGCGGCCTCTAGCTTAGGAAGAGGAGCTCTTTCACCTCTGTTATGGCAGCGTGCCCCTGGCCCCTTCGGTCGTGTGCTGGGCTTTAACACACATCGATGCTGTTATCGACTGGTCTCCCTTCAGAACGCCTCCACCACAAATAGAAAAGACAACACGTCGCGTCAGAGTTTGTGTGTGCGTGTGGGCGGCTGGTGCCTGCATTGCGTGGGCGTGTTGGACAGTATAACGTCAAAAATGAATGAATTCTTTTGAATTTTGCGATGCCATTGTGGCAGCAGCCAGGCACTTTTTGTTTTTGCGTGCACACACACACGCACACACCTTTTTCGAGCAAGTTGGCATACATATCTTGCTTTGGATTGGAGATGTTTTAATGGGTTGTACTTGGTTATGAAATATTATGGACTATGGAATGCTTTTAGCAGCAGGCTGCTTGTTCTAGCTCTCTCTTTAAAAGCAGGAAGCAGCTTTTTATTTAAGGATAACACAGGAAGCAGCTCATTTTGCGTAGATGTTGCAATCCCCCCCCCCAAAGAACAGAACATATATATATATATATTTATATATACATCAAAAGGCCCTTGCTTTATTAATCAAGTTTCTCATGTGGTCATTCTCTCGTGGATTTTTGGGGGAGGCATGGTGAAATGAAAAAAAGTAAAACCCCATCCATCCAATTGTGGATGGATGGGGTGGATCGTGTGAAGTCAAAGTGAGACCCAGGCAGACCCAGACCCACGGTATTAGACAGAGAACCAGGAGAGCCCAGCCAGACCCAGACCCACCATATTAGACAGAGAACCAGGAGAGCCCAGCCAGACCCAGACCCACTGTATTAGACAGAAAACCAGGAGAGCCCAGCCAGAACCAGATCCACTGTATTAGACAGAAAACCAGGAGAGCCCAGGCAGACCCAGGCCCACCGTATTAGACAGAGTACCAGGAGAGCCCAGCCAGACCCAGACCCACTGTATTAGACAGAGTACCAGGAGAGCCCAGCCAGACCCAGACCCACCGTATTAGACAGAGAACCAGGAGAGCCTAGCCAGACCCAGACCCACCGTATTAGACAGAGAACCAGGAGAGCCCAGCCAGACCCAGACCCACCGTATTAGACAGAGAACCAGGAGAGCCCAGGCAGACCCAGACCCACTGTATTAGACAGAAAGCCAGGAGAGCCCAGGCAGACCCAGGCCCACCGTATTAAACAGAGAACCAGGAGAGCCCACCCAGACCCACCGTATTAGACAGAGAACCAGGAGAGCCCAGCCAGACCCAGACCACTGTATTAGACAGAGAACCAGGAGAGCCCAGGCAGACCCAGACCCATGGTATTAGACAGAGAACCAGGAGAGCCCAGGCAGTCCCAGACCCACGGTATTAGACAGAGAACCAGGAGAGCCCAGGCAAACCCAGACCCACTGTATTAGAGTCCCCTTTTTACTAGTATTTTATGAAATCAAATTTGTGTGTTTTGTATTCAACGAAGGATTTTTTTAATCAATATAAACATTTATTAATCTAAAACAGCTGTATGCCTACACACGTACACACAAACACCACACACAGATGGGTCGATACACTGTTTTAGTTTGTTTGTTTTTTTACTTTAACTTGAATTCATGAAGCAGTGCTTGTTTGACCTGCGTTTGGGCACACAGTCATGGAAATCTGAGTGGAGAAATAGAGGGCTGCTTAAAGCTCTTCACTGCTATGTCCCTGGTGTATTTATTTGTTCATAATTCTAAGTGTGGAAACCGGTTAATAGGAATACCGGTTGATGTCTCCCTCAATTAGCGGCAGGGCGTCACAGGACTTCATAAGCATGTATTAGTTCAGTTTAATTAAATGTATTGGTTTGAGTGTGGATTAGGAAATGCAACGAGTGGCAAAAATGATTTTGCATTCAATGGTAGTTTATGGCTATGCATGTTTATTGGTGGATTAATGAAAGCCATAAACCAATATTACATGTAAGGGTACTTTATTATTATACTTGATTATATGTTTGTGTTGTGGATTTTTTTCAGTGACACTCCCTGCATATATACTGTATATATATATATATATATATATATATATATATATATATATATATATATATATATATATATATAGACAGACAGACAGACAGACAGACAGACAGACAGATAGATAGATAGATAGATAGATAGATAGATAAAGGCAACAGCACCTCCAAGCCAACCTTCTTATAAGCCTCTTGACTTGACGGTGAGTGTAGCAAATACACTAGCCTATACCTATCAACTGACAACACTCTGATTTATGTGAGCAAGAACTTGCAGATTTTGTCAGTGCTCATTTGTATAGCTGTGTTTGCTCTGCTATAAGGCATCTGTGAATAAGTTCTATTGATTAAGAATTATACAAAATTGCCACCAAATAAACACATTAGAGTTAGAGTGAAATGAAACAAGCCATTACGGCGAACACTGCAATTCATCTACCAGCACAGTGGTTTTCAAACTGTGGGTTGTGATCAGGGACGGACTGGCCATTGGGCAATGTGGGCAAATGCCACTGCGGCCACCTGGTGATGCGGCCGCCCGGCCTGGTGATGCGGCCGCAATAAAGCCGAGCGGAGTGGCTGTATCAATAGGCGGCCGCGGCCGCAAATAACTAAATAAATAAAGCAGAGCGGCTGCGTCAATAGGCGCCCCCCCCCCCCCCCCGTCGGAGAAAATTTCTAGGGCCGAATTTTCTTCCCAATTGCTAGCGACGTCCATGGTTGCAGATGACCTGAGAAGACAATGTGGCCTCTCTCTGTCAAAATTGCCAGGGCCTCTTTTTGGTGCCAGTCCGCCACTGGTTGTGATACATAGCGGCTTGCAGCATCAGGACAGGTGTGTCGTCATAAGGCTGTAATGCAGGAAACATAAATTCTATATGTTATCAAATGTAATGCATTTGATTTAAAAATAACGCTTTTATACGGTCCGCTGTACTGCCATTTTAATCTGTTGTTTAAAGTCGCGCATGAGTACATCCATGATAGTATGTGTCAATAGGGGACCTGAGGGAACTCTTGATGGGCGTGCCACTGGGCGTGACTCGGTGATGATGGATGACTGACAGGTGCTCTCCTTACAGGCAGCAGCCCGAGCAAACACTTCCTGGCTGCACCAGATTGGACGAACGCTTTCAGTTGTGGGCTGTCTGCTTTCAGATTTCAAACTGGACCAACATGGGGACCATGTCGCAAACAATCTCATTCAACAGCTAAATAGTACACTAAAATGTGTTTCTGAAAACATTTTAGGTGAGAAATAAGCCATGCAGTTGCCAAATCTGTCTTCATTTTAGATCGACAACGGTTAGTTTAAACGTTTTTGGGAGTTTCCAGGGGCGGCAAGTGCCGCCGGATGCCCCTGATTTGTGCCACGCTACCAGAATGCATTGCACGGCTGCTTACATAGACAATGAATGGGAGGAGTGTAAATTACGGATCCTGTGGACACATACCATGACAAAGGCCGTCTGTGGGCAAAATGTTGCACTTGAACCCAAGACCCATAGCCAACAGCCAAATAGCATAAGTTTTGCACTTGAGTTTACGTTCAGGAATTATTTCCATTCACATCTATAGGTAATTTTAGATCAGATGCGTAGCAAATAAATGCTGCGAAAAACAGAAAAACAGAGAAAGAATTGGACAAAATCACGTCAACTATTTACATCAGTTACGATGCGAATATATGGCATTTTCTAATAAGGATCGCGCCAGTGAAAAAGACAGATGGATTCAACCCTCAACCTTATATAGCCAGTGATGACGAGCTTATGCTCCGTCCTTTCACCAAAACATGCTATGTATTTAGAAGATTCAATTATACTGTTTCGCTTTTTATTCCAAGTGAGGGGGATTATGATAAGTGGGTGTGTTTCAGTGTGCATTTCTTTAATACATCCATGTTTTACGGGAGTTTTTTATGGGCTTATTTCAATGCCATTAAGTTTGTACTTGTAAAACAATTTTGTACTTTTGTAAATATTTTGTGTATTTGTAAAACAAATGTTGTGAACTTATATAGTTGTGAACCTAGCCCTAACCCTATAACTATAACTTTTATAACCAGTCCAAAAATAATTTGTACTGGTAAAAAGATGGAGTTGTGCCGTAAAACAAAAAAAAAAGATGTGCACAATTGTTTTTTTTACAACTGCACATCATTTTACAACTCGCTTAAACTACTATAGTGCACAACTATTTCTTCTTGGCAGTAATGTTGTAGCAAGTCAACTTGTACTGGTAAAATGGATCAACCTTTTTCTGTCTAGCTCAGATGAAAAGGAATATCATTAGGTGGATTGTCCGTCAGTCATTTTTTGACCAATCAGCTCATTCCCCCCCACTAATTTAATCCAAATAGTTATAAGATTGTATAACAGTTATACAATCGTATAACTATTTGAATTAAAGACTTACTTAGTGTCTTTTTTTGTAACGTTACTGCTACTTTTTGCAATCATTTCGCTTTCCAGATGAGTTTGATTGACAGATAATCCAGCTAATGATATAATTCCTTTTCATCTAGTGGGAGGGACTGAGCTGATTGGTCTACACAGAAAAAGGTTGATCCATTTTACGAGTATAAGTTGACTCGCTGCAACATTACTGCCAAAAAGAAAAAGTTGTGCACTCGTAGTTTAAGTGAGTTGTAAAATGATGTGCAATTGGAAAAAGCAAATGTGCACATGTAAATTGAGGTTAACGGCACAATTAAATCTTTTTACCAGTACAAAAATTACACAATGGTTTTACAAATTCACAACTTTTGTTTTACAAATGCGCAAAATATGTTTACAATTAAAACATTCTTTTACCAGTTCACAACTAAGGTTGTTACTAAGATCGTCTCTATTTACTGGAGTAATAAGGTAATGTCGCCATGTCGTTACTAAGGTCGTCTCTATTTACCGGAGTAATAAGTTAACGTTGCCATGTCGTTACTAAAATCGTCTCTATTTACTGGAGTAATAAGGTAACGTTGCCATGTCGTTACTAAGATCGTCTCTATTTAGGCTACTGGAGTAATAAGGTAACGTTGCCATGTCGTTACTAAGATCGTCTCTATTTACTGGAGTAATAAGGTAACGTTGCCATGTCGTTACTAAGATCGTCTCTATTTACTGGAGTAATAAGGTAACGTTGCCATGTCGTTACTAAGATCGTCTCTATTTACTGGAGTAATAAGGTAACGTTGCCATGTCGTTACTAAGATCGTCTCTATTTACCGGAGTAATAAGGTAACGTTGCCATGTCGTTACTAAGATCGTCTCTATTTACCGGAGTAATAAGGTAACGTTGCCATGTCGTTACTAAGATCGTCTCTATTTACTGGAGTAATAAGGTTATGTCCGCATTCCATATGAATCTCATGTTAACTGACATTAGGCATTAGTCAGACCCACCCAGGCATTAATCAGACCCATTGGGGGGGGGGGGGGGGGGGGGGGGGGGGGGGGGTCAATACCGAAAGTGGTGGACGGTATCTTTTTTAGCCAAGAAAATGCATCTGTTAGGGCTAGTTAATTAATAGGAGCATTTTAATCACTTAAATAAATGATGACTGGAATATAATTAAAAAGTTAACTTCATGTTTAAATTAGACGGCCCCGATTGGTCAAGGAGTAGTAGCCTATGTAAAATTCCCCGCCGTAAGTGGGCGTCCCCGTATAGCGCGCATGCGCATATGCTAGCTCACTTATTACGCACTACCTCAGCGTGTGCCGCTAGCATGGTGGCGGTGTGCCAGGCACTCAATGTAACGTGACATTTGGTTCATTGAAATCACTCATCTTTATGTTCCGTATACCTTTGTTACGCACCATATATGTGGCGGCTGTCACGGGATAACTGTTATCGTGGCTTGGCTCCGTGATGAAGTTTCTATATTTGTTGTTATTGAGCCTGCAATGCCACCTAGAGGAATACTATGTAATGTCCATTTACCTCAGACTCATTTATTCTGTTTCCGACCTGTCAGCAACCACACACCTGTACACACACCTGTACAGTAACCTGTGGTTATACATACTCAAATGCCTCAGCACCCTGTGGTGTAGGCCTACTACTGGAGAGTCTCCATGTCCGTGTGAATCCAACCAGACTGTAAAGTGGAAGCAAACATCAGCTGCATTTCTCTGACTGGAAGTTGGGTCCCTTTCATCACGACCAGACTGTCATAAATTACACGTCTATTGCAAGTAGGCCTAGTTTCTAATTTCTTAACATGCCATGGTTGTCTGTGGACAACCTGCAATTGTTTTTTTAGTTGGCAAAAAAAATCTAAAATAAAAGTTTGAAGAAATGTTTTCTTCTTTTGTAAAAATGTTAATAACCGGCTACTTAGCGACTGTTAATACCAGATTTTTGATTAGACATGAAGTTCGGCCCTGGACTTTCAAAGGAGACAGAACAAGAGGACGACGAGAATTCAACTTTCCCTGTGCAGTTAATTATCAGCACTAAGGGTTTTTTTGTGTCACTGAGTGATCGGGACATAGCAGTGTTTTCAAAGGGTTGTGTAAAATATTAATTCTCCTTATCTAAGAGTGTAATGGGCCACGGGTGAGAATAAAACTGAAGCCGGTACTGAAAAAAGATATTTCCTGACAGCCCCCAAAAATGAGGACATCACTCACATTCACACCAGAGCCGCAGAGCCGCTCTTACATATTCCAGACAAGTGTGTTGTGCCTTTCTGATGGACCATACTCCTTAACACTTAACACTTTGTATTTCCTCTTGAGACATGGTGAATACAGCTTCTGTGGTGTTCACCTGCTGTGTCCGGCTCCCATTTTGTATAGTTCACGTAACCATATCATTTCATCTTGAACATTATTCATTTAGTTTTATTGTCCACTAAAGTGTGTTGTAATTCAGTTTTCGCAATTACTTTATGAATCACATTGCTGATGACTCTTATGACCTTCCAAATGTAAAATTGAAACAGCATTTTGTTTTTGTACACGCGATTGTTTCATTATACAGAGAGAGTCTTTATTCAATACGATTAATAGGAAAAATAGGAAAATGAATGGGAAATAGAAATGAATAGGAAAATGTTTCTTGTTTAATTAAAAAGCGGAGGCTTGCTGTTGAATAAAAGAAAATGTGTTTGCACAAAGCAGATCTAGTAAATAAAAACATAAAATAATAAAAACTTGTTCTATTGACATCCTTGCTGTACCCACACTGATATATTGTTGTCCTACTTTCTACTGACAAATTTACTTATTGTAAGTCGCTTTGGACAAAAGTGTCTGCTAAATGCCCTAAATGTAAATGTAAGTGTTAATAAAGCCACGTTGTGGCGTCACATTAGAGGAGATGTGTATATTGAAGTTTAATGTAAATTCAGTCACAGATTTACACAGCAAAATGGATTTTTAATATAAACTTTAAAAAAAAAAAAAGAGAAAAATCTGTTTATGTTAACTCTACCTTATTTGTGAACGGTATCTGAGGACTTATTTTAGTTATGAGTTTGCATGGTTAGCTTTGTTCTAGTGTATTTTTGTATGTTTTGTATATTGTGTGTGTTGCTGCTGTGTCCACATGCAAACCTGTGTGTGTGTGTGTGTGTGTGTGTGCGTACATGCGTACGTGTGCAGTGTGTCCCAGCGGGAGGTTCGGGAAAGCCTGTGTGGAGGAGTGTCTGTGCACCAACAACGGGACATGTAATCCCATTGATGGCTCCTGTCAATGTTACCCTGGCTGGTTAGGAGACGACTGCTCCAAAGGTACACACACACACACAACACACACAAACATACACACACAGACATACAGACACATTAATACACACACACACACACACTAACACATACACACACTCTCTAACATGCACACACTCACTCACACAAACAGAATTACTCACATTGTACCGTCAACGTGTTTTTTTCTACACAGCAAAGTTGTGAGTCTGAACGTCTTGGGGATCCATGGCAAGCAGGCATTTGCCAATAACTAATAAGAAAGGACCAAAAAACCTGTTGGCATTTACTTCCTATAGTTCATATGATGTGGCCAATCATCCATCAGTGACGTTAGTTTGGTGTACATTGACAGAGCAACGGCCGGCTCTGTTATGAGGGGCTAATATACACTCTGACCTACTAACCTCAAGTCTTGGTCGCAATCCAAGGCAGCTGGCATATAAGCACAACTGAGGTCAGGGGTTTTGTGTGTGTGTGTGTGTGTGTGTGTTCAGTGTGCCCCCAGGGCTCCTGGGGGCCAGACTGCATCCATACATGTAACTGTCACAACGGAGCCAAGTGCAGCGCTACAGACGGAGCGTGTTACTGCAGAGAGGGCTGGACAGGCCTCTTTTGTACTCAACGTAGGTTTAGACAGACACACACACACGCACACACACACACACACACACACACACACACACACATGCACACATCATCGCAGCACCATTGTGTTAACTCAACAGGGCATTTCTAGACATAATGCAAATTGTACAGATGTGCTGCTGAGCCTCTGAGTCTTAATGGAACAACAAATACAACGGGCTGCAGTTAGCACTTGGGTCTTTAGACTGTAACTCAAACCAACATTGCCACCTAGTGGCTGACAATGGAAATGCACTAATTTGTTCAGAGTTTTTGTTGCCATGTTTCACTCAAGGTGCCAAACATATTGATTCATGTTATAAAGGAAACCTATCTTTAGGATGGTACATACACCAATACAATGACTAGACCATGGCATTTCAAATTGTCCTTGTGTGCCCGTTGCTGATGTCTATCTTGTATCTTTCAGGTTGTCCAACAGGTTTCTATGGCGATGAGTGCGCTGAGGTGTGCCGCTGTCAAAACGGAGCAGACTGTGACCATATAGGTGGACAGTGTACCTGTCGGACAGGCTTCATAGGACACAACTGTGAACTCAGTAAGTGGAGTCAGGGAGGGAGCTCGACCTCTACCTCTCTACCTGTGTGTGTGTGTGTGTGTGTGTGTGTGTAGCCCTTTTTACAGATATCCCAGAATAATGCTGTGAAGAAGACCCGTCATTACGGCGGCTTTGCTTTTTTACACTGAACTGAACGCCGGCATAATTCTGCCCCAGTTGAGATTTTAGATAGTCTTTGTGCCTGCACATTCGTGCGTGTGTGAACCATGTCTCCCAGTCGGATGTGCTAACACTGTGCTGATGCGCCCCCTGCTACAGAGTGTCCACCGGGGACGTTTGGCTACGGCTGCCAGCAGCTGTGTGAGTGTATGAACAACTCCACCTGCGACTATATAACGGGGACGTGCTACTGCAGCATCGGCTTCAAGGGCATACGCTGTGACCAGGGTACAAACATGCTCACATTCACTCAATACGCTGCAACCAGAGTATGAACACATTCACATTCACGTAATACGCTGTGACCAGGGTACAAACATGCTCACATTCACTCAATAGGCTGCAACCAGAGTATCAACACTCACATTCACTCAATACGCTGTGACCAGGGTACAAACACGCTCACATTCACTCACGCACAACGAGACCCTCACATGTTCCACGGCCCTACAGAGATGAAGGAAACCAGAGCAGAGTGAAATAGTGAACTCTGTCCATTGTTTCCTTGTTGGGAATAAACTCAAGTCAGATCAAGTCAACTCTGAATGAATTGTTTAAATGATCTCTTAAACTAATAACACACCAGCATTACAAGAAAATAATTTACTTATAATTAAGTACAAGTCATTATTTGATAAAATCCAATATAATTTCGCCATCGTCTCCTCCAAGCAGCCGCGTTGATGATGGAGGAGCTGAACCCATACACCAAGATCAGCCCGGCACTGGGCACAGGGCGCCAGTCGGTGGGCGCCGTCCTGGGCATCGTGGTGCTGCTGCTGCTCATCGCCGCCATGTTGGCTCTGGTGGTGTGGTTCCGCTGCCGGCAGAGGGAGAAGGGCGGCCAGCACGTGCCCAGCGTCACGTACACGCCGGCCCTGCACATCAACGCAGCCGACTACTCCCTCTCTGGTGAGGCGCTGCCGTGTGTGTTGCGTACGTTTTGTACAAAGCCGCCTGAACTTCCTCGAGCGTACTTGTGTGGAAAGGGGGACGGTATTTATGTTTTTTTTCACGCATAACGCCACCCTAGCGCTGCTTTGTACCGCACAGCTACAGTTTTTTCTGCCCAGTTCAGGTTTTACTGCATGCCTTTCAGATGTACATGTGTGCAGGGCTGTAGATGCAACACAAACGCATCTGCAATGCAAGATTGCAAGCCGCATGTTGTGTTGCATAGGAAGTGAATGGACATCATCTGCGTTATATGTAATGTGTTTTGTTTTTATAAAGGGTGACGTGCTGTTGTTGTAGTTGCTGATTGTGTTGTTTTCAAATGTTTTTCCTGCCCAGGGACCACAGATGCTAATTGGCTATTTAGCTAGCTCTGGCCCAGCTACTGTGTTGTGCACAGTCCCTGTTAAATGAATGAATACAACGAAACGTCTACTAATCACTTTCATGTTTCCTGAAAAAGTTCCTTGTTTCCAGGCACCCAGCGGTGGAGTCTCTTAGCTCAGCTGTCATCAGATTGGTTGTGTTTCTCTCCCTCTTCAACCTTTAATTTCAACCTTCCTTTAATGCCATACTATAGGAGGGAGTTGTGTGTGTGTGTGTGTGTGTGTGTGTGTGTGTGTGTGTGTGTGTGTGTGTGTGTGTGTGTGTGTGTGTGTGTGTGTGTGTGCGTGTGTGTGTGTGTGTGTGTGTGTGTGTGTGTGTGTGTGTGTGAAAGTGCATGTGTGCAAGGTATACGTCTGCAAACATTGGCTGGGCATGTGTGCATACATGCGTTGCTGTGTGTGTGTGTGTGTGTGTGTGTGTGTGTGTGTGTGTGTGTGTGTCCTGCGTCTACACACACACATGTATATGTGTGTGTGTCTGTGCTCTGAGCCGCCGGTGTTGTGCTACGGTGCCAGCAGGGCTGCAGTGCACAGGCTTGCTCTCCTCTCCAGAGTCCTCTCCCAACAACAACAGCAGCAGCAGCAGCGTGGTCAACCCCTGCTTCTCCAACCCCAGCTACCACACGCTGGGGCCCTGCACCTACGCCGCGCACTACGCCCAGCCGGACAAGAGGACCACAGCCAAGGTGGGGGCCCCACCAATAGACGCCTGAACACACTGGAGC
Organism: Merluccius polli; assembly: GCA_030340625.1. Classification (NCBI taxonomy): domain Eukaryota; kingdom Metazoa; phylum Chordata; class Actinopteri; order Gadiformes; family Merlucciidae; genus Merluccius; species Merluccius polli. Next base: position 265,893 of record JAOPHQ010004271.1, on the reverse strand, counting down.
AAAAGGAGCTGCCTCCTTTTTTGAATCGCTATGAGTAAAACAGGGCCTTTTGTGTGTAACCTCGTTCCCAGGCGTTTTCATCTCACGATGGAGCTGGGGGGGGGCTTCAGACGTGCTTTATTTGGTGAGAGAGAGGGCAGGACCTCCGAGCATGCATCTGAGGCAGCAAGGCAAGGCAAGGCAAGGCAAGGCAGCTTTATTTACATAGCGCATTTCATACACAATGGCAACTCAATGCGCTTTACATAAAACAATAAGAATTGAAATAAAATTTAAAAAAAAAATTAAATTAAATTAAAAAATAAATAAAAACAACTACAGAAGAATAGAAAGAAATAAAATACTATAAGAGCAGCATAAAATAATGATTTAAAAGGACATAGTGCAATTAAAATTTACAATTTAAAGTGCTTTGAACAAGCTCAATCATAAGCACAGGAGAAGAGAAGTGTTTTTAACCTGGATTTAATGGAAAATGTTCACAGTTGGGGCTGATTTCAGTTTGGCTGGTAGTTTGTTCCAGTTTTGTGCAGCATAACAGCTAAAAGCTGCTTCACCATGTTTAGTTTGAACTCTGGGCTTCACTATCTGACCTGAGTCAGTAGATCTCAGAGCCCTACTGGGTTTGTATTCTACTAAGATGTCACTCATGTATTCTGGACCTAAACCATTCAGTGATTTGTAGACCAGTAGCAGAACTTTAAAGTCTATTCTATAGCTGACTGGGAGCCAGTGTAAAGACTTTAGGACTGGAGTAATGTGCTCTGATCTCTTTGTTCTGGTTAAAACTCGAGCTGCAGCATTCTGAATGAGCTGCAGCTGTTTAATGCTTTTTTGTGGGAGTCCAGTCAGAAGACCGTTACAGTAGTCGAGTCTACTGGAGATGAAAGCATGAATCAACTTCTCCTGGTCTGTTTGAGACATAAAACCCTTCACTCTGGATATGTTCTTAAGCTGATAGAAGGCTGTTTTGGTGATGGATTTGATATGACTGCTGAAGGTCAAATCTGAGTCTATCAGCACGCCAAGGTTTCTGACTTGGTCCCTAGTTTTTAGAGAGAGTGACTCGAGATGTTTACTGACGGCAATCCTCTTCTCTTTATTGCCAAAAACAATTACCTCAGTTTTGTCCTGATTTAATTGAAGGAAATTTTGGTTCATCCAATTTGTTACTTGCTCTAAACAGTGACACAATGACTGTATTGGACTGTAGTCATCTGAGGACAGTGCTATGTATATCTGCGTGTCATCTGCATAACTGTGATAGTCTACATTAGAGTTCTGCAGAACTTGACCCAAAGGCAGCATATATAGACTGAACAGAAGGGGTCCAAGAACTGACCCCTGAGGAACACCACATGTCATAGCCATTCGATTGGATTCATAACTTCCAATGGTCACAAAATAACTCTGCTCTTCCAAGTAGGACCTGAACCATTCTAGGACTGTTCCGCTGAGTCCTGCCCAAGTTTCCAACCTGTTCAACAATATACTGTGATCCACAGTGTCAAATGCAGCACTGAGATCCAACAGGACCAGAACTGACACCTTGCCTGAGTCAGTGTTTAACCTAATATCATTTAACACTCTAATAAGAGCTGTTTCTGTACTATGGTGAGGTCGGAAGCCTGATTGAAATTTGTCAAAAAGGCCACTGGAATTCAAGAAATTGCTGAGTTGATTAAAAACCACTTTCTCAACGATCTTGGCTATAAAAGGAAGATTTGAGATAGGTCTGTAGTTGGTTAACATGGAAGCATCCAGCGATCTCTTTTTTAAGAGTGGCTTAATGGCAGCTACTTTTAGGGATTTTGGAAACGTGCCCGACTGAAGTGAGCTATTTAGTATTTGTCGCAAATCTATTTGGACAGAGTTCACAATAGTTTTAAAAAAGTCTGATGGCATTGTGTCAAGACAGCATGTTGATGGTTTTAGATGCTGAACTGTTTCCTCTATGGTTTTTTGGTCAACTGTATTAAATTCTGACATCGCAGTTGAGTTATTCCTGGGAGGTCTTAGGGAGATACCAAGAGAGAGAGGGAGGGACTTTCGATAGAGGGATACAAAACAAACATGTTTCAGATAATGCTTTGTCGTATTCCTCGTTGTAAAACTCCATATTTATTTTCCTTATCTTTGTTGTTGTTCTTGTCATTTTCTTATTCTGCTCCAAAGAATGTTAACTGGTGTACAAAACTTAGGAAGTAAGAGTGCCATGTGGTCACTAGCAGTAGTTTCTAGAGGCACCATAGAGGTGGTGCTGTCTCACAGAGGTTTGGTTCGAGTGTATTTGAAATCAATTTTCTTTCTATAGACCCATTTACAAATAGCGTAATCAAAAAGTCTAAATGTTTTTACTATTTTGTGACACAACAAAAGTCCACATTTTTTAGATTTTATGAAGAAATCGATTAAAAAAAGACAATAGTTTTAATAGTAATAATTATATAGTGAATAGTAGTTTTCCCACAGTGTTTTCTGATATGTGAGTGTTGTGCGTGGGTTTCTCTCTAGAGGAAGATGAAGAGGAGACACAGGAACAGCGCCCCGGAGTGGGGAGCCTACTGTAATCTCAACGAGCTGGGTCAGTGGCCCCCGCTAGCACCATACACAACTATCACCCTCCATCATACCCCATCACTTCTGCATTATCACATTTTTACATTTCACATTACACTGTCTATCAGTCTATTGGTTATGAGTCATCTATTACCTAAACGCCAATGTCCTCTGTATTTTGAGTCATTTTAATAGTGAATAATTCATATTGGTAACCTATCATTGTGCTACAACCCACGGGTCGAGCGGAAAATAGAACTTCAACTGCAGAACTGCACCTGAGACAGGTACCACTGTTGACCTTGTGAACTAACCCAGCGGAGCTGTCTGTGGTCTGGGTGTGTGTAGGTGTGTACTGCCTGGACCGAAGGTACAGCTACCATGTGGAGCGCCAGCGCTACAGAGGTACAGCGGGGGCCATTAGCGAGACACCCCCACCCCCCCACACACACCCCGCCCCAGACATCACATCATGTACCCCCACCCGCAGACGAACAAACTGTTTAGCCGCAGCCGTTTGCCCATGTGCAAGAAGGTTACACTGAATGTACATTTCAGCATGTCCGTCGCACAGCCCTCGGAAGTGCATCGGTGCCTCGGCAAACGCCATTTATAGCCCCCACCCCCACTCCTCCATCCTCCTTGATTTGGACACCAGGGTTAGTTGTTAGAGCTGCTAGTCAGACAGATAACCAGTCCAACTATATATGCATATTTATTTCCCAGGATGCATATGTATTTACCACATCACATATTCATTTACCCGAATGCATTTTTATTTACCACATTACATATTCATTTACCAGAATGCATATTTACATAACATGTTGTCCAAGTAAGGTCAAGCGAAAGGTTATCTAACTTCCTAATTAAAGAATATACCAAGTGAACGTTACTCTATTGCGCATAAGTGGTGCCGTTTTGGTATCCAAATGTCATCGAAATGCCATGACCTTAAGGGCTCCTACAGGTTGGGAAGCTAAGTCCGACTGCGTGTTGCTTTAAGGGAGAATTAATTGGGCTCCCTCCAGATTTTGAGCTCCCCCTGACGGGACTGAAGCACACGCTCTTTGTCCTGTTTGAATGCCCGGTCTGTGGAGATTTAGAAGGTGATCAATGATGCGGTGACCTATGTGTTGACTGACTGTGTTTGTCTTTCTGCAGGACTGAAGGGTCTGCATCATCTCCTCTATGTGTGCTCCCTTCCTGCCGCACTCACTTACACCTCAACCCCTTGCTGCTGCTGCTGCTGCTGCTGCTGCTGCTGCTGCCACTTACTAACAAAACACCTCCACTGCCCCCCCCCCCCCCCCCAGTTGAAGTTGCCGTTGACTTGTCTATGAAAATGAATGCCGTTGTTCTTCCTTGTGTCTTGTACTTGATGTGCATTTCCTCTTCTCTTCTCCAAATGTGCACGGTTTTGAGTGTGATTTGTCATCCGCAATTCATTAATGTTCATCAATGTAAGTTCTTTGAAGTGTTCTCAAAATGGAATTGGTGTCCATGTTGGCGCTCTGCAACTCTGTTTGAGACAGAAACATTTTGATTTTTCACTTTGGTTTCGATCAGGGGAAATGGGATGAATATGAAAACAGTTATTGAGCATTGTTTAATGTTCATCGGAAATCCATCATACAAGATATGTAAATCTCAGACTAACTCGCCCTAGACTACTATGCTATATTGCATTTCAATTTGGATTTAAAAGCACCCTAGTGAATATTTTGTATTAAAGTACAGTACAGTAAGTACATTTCGGAACACAATAATGAATAACAATAATCCGTCATGTTATGATGGATTATTATATATATATGATATACTTCATGGACTCATTTGATCACACTCGGCGCTCGTCTCTGTGTCAGCGTGTCAACGTGTCAACGTGTCCCCTCTCCCCTTCCAGACTACATGAAGGGCTCCTTGTCCAGCAGCTGCTCTCTGAACAGCGAGAACCCCTACGCCACCATCAACGACGCGCCGGGGGGCTCGGCCGGCAAGCACACGGAGAGCAGCTACGTGGAGATGAAGTCCCCTGCTCGCCGCGACCACGCGGCCTACCGCTGCTCCGCCGCCATCATCACCACCACTGCCAGCACCGCCGCCGGCACACCGGTCAAGAACGTTTACGACATGGGTGGGTCTTAGGGAGAACCAGTGCAAGGGCACCGCACCTCCATTCTGTCTTGGTTTCAGCTATCACTGCATTCATGTTCATAGCTACATTTAAAGGTGCTGTAGGTCCAATTGAAGGGCTATTATTTGACTGTAATGTGTGGCATAGCCATCCATTAGCTATAAGTGAGTGAAATGTGCTGTGGGAATATCTGTTTCGAGGGAGGGAGGGAGGGAGGGAGGGAGGGAGGGAGCCGAGCGGGAGATGTTTTATTGCCTTTTTAGTTTTCAAAATCTTGCTCTTTGGTCTTTTGCTCTTTTCCGCTGTCTCTCTTTACAACTCTTGAATCTTTAGGCTTTAAGCTTCACATTTCGGCACCGAATTTGGAAGACTTCTTTGTGTCACAAGCGTTTACTCAAATTGTTTCACACCACACATCGCACCACCTGGCTTTGTTTTGCCTTGGCCTGGTGCCTGCTGCTACTTTAGTTGTCACTTTTTTGTTCTGCTTATGTCCCACATTGCTTCACTCTCTCTCTCTCTGTGTGTCTCTCTCTGTGCTGCTCTCTCTCGCAGAGCCCACCATCTGTATCCTCCAGGGTGCCAACGGCATGCCGGTGCCCAGCTATCCGCAGAACCCGTACGACCTGCCCAGGAACAGCCACATCCCCAGCCACTATGACCTGCTGCCCATGCGGCCCAGCCCCTCGCATGGCCAGGGCCTGAGCCAGCGACCCCTGGCGCAGCAGCGCGGCCACAGCCCCCCGTTGCCGAGCAGCCCCACCAGCTCCCTACTCTAGGGGACGGTGGAGGGAGCGCCGCCTGGGACCGGCAAAAACATATCCATGAGTACTCGTAGTCCGTCTCGACGATTAGCTGGGATGGGGTGAACCTGCAACACTCGTGAGTTTTGTTCTGTATTTATTTGATGTATTATTGAGAGTGGGTTTGAAGCGATTGGATCGTTGCTGGAGCGCATCCTCCCAACTGAAGAAACGTCCCAGTGGGAGGCGACAGAGCCCGGGTGAAAAGGATGCAAGACTTCGCTCCTATGATGGAAATGATCCGTCAAATCTTTTTTTATGAACATAGCTCCTGCAGTCTCCACAATGCAATGCAAACATCGGAGCGGTTTTATAGAGCCTTCTCAGCGGCCAACACAGGAAAGTTATTAAAGTACAAAATTAGCGCAATAGGCGCAGAATAGACAACACAAGGTGTATACATACTAACTCCTACATAAACACAGGCAACCACTGCAATGTTGGACTGTTGATCCGTTCTCTGTGTCGGAAGATGGATGCGCACACCGAAGATAGACAAAAGAAGACAAAAAGGAAACGGTTACTTTTGGTGTAGCTTTGACTGGAATAATTATTGTTGGCCATTGATAACCTGAATAAGTCAACTGGTGCTCAAACTGGAATACATACCTCAAGCAAGCATCCTATGGCTATTTGGTCCTGGATTGTCATTAAATGTATAGATAAAAATGAAACCTTTCCACTGGAAAGATGAGTTTAATGGAATGGTGAGGAGGTGTACAAAGAGATGAATCAGTTTGAACTTTATCACTTTAGGACAATAAATGCAAAAAGTTGGAAGACAGGGACCCAAAACTTTATCAAAATGTTGTCATGTAGCCACGTCAAATCTGGACCGATACTGGACTGATACTGTATGATACTCATAAAGGTATTTTTTAAACATGAATTATTGGTGTTTCATATTTAAAAGATCCTAACAGGGTCAATATTTTCAATCTGAAAGTTATCCTTTTGTATGTATTGTAAAAAAAAAAAGGTGATGTGTTCCTTGTACACTTTATAATCGTGATGTGATTTATTTTGTACTTTGTTGTGAAGCTCGAGCCACTTGCATGCCAGATGACAGATCAAAGCGTAATAATAGGTAGCTCAACTTTGAGGAACTTTACTGAACTGGGGTGCAACCTTTTGTTTCAATACTTCACTGTTCTGACATGCGGGAATGACTGTGATTTAAAAGCCCTTTTGGAAAAAACGTGAAAAAAATACATAACTAATATTATAATGCAGTGACATGTAGACATTTCCTGTTTAATTGACCAATGTGTGTCGTAATTACTGTTCAGAAACAACACTTTTGTGAGTCTTTCTCATCACTCATTCCCTCGCAGAGCCTTGATCACATGCAAATTCTCGATCTCTCGTAAATTGAAATAATGTGCAGTGGCCTTGTGACCGTTTCTATTGTCTAATACATCTCCAAGTTGACATTTTTTTAACAGTATAATTTCAACCCTTGACAAACAGCAATAACATAATGTGTTGACAATCAGATGTAGAATATCATTTCAACACTATATGGATAGCAACTATTACATTGATAACATGTTTTATTTCCTATTTTGTTTTGCTATATCCTAGTAATGCTTGTGTGTTTGTTTAATTTCCTTAACTGAATAAAGTTTGTCATAGCTCAGGACAGTGGTGTCATTTGTCTAATCATATTTTTTTTTACAATAGAATATCAATGAAATTATTTTAATTATTTTTTTAATGGAGCTATAATGAATACATTCATAAAAATCCATCAGTACATACATACACATTTAAATAACAGAAAGCAACATATAATCCAACAGGAGAAAAAACAACAAGGTCATTTGAAGGTTGTATGACTGGTGCGCTTTATTAGATGAACCGATAACTTAAGATATAGACACAATTGAATCAATCTGTACAAAACATAACACCATTCATGTAAACTCCTCTTGCATCTTAACCTGCCAGATTCATTGAAATGACTGAACTTCTTAACATTTCCACTTACAGTCAGCTGTTTCAACAGTTTTCAAATGACACTTATTTAAAAAAAAAAACAATGGAGGTATATTGGAAAGATTGTAAATTATTTTTCAAAAGTAAAAGGAGTCACTGCTCCAGCACAGATCACTAGTATGTCAGGAGGGATCAGGCTGGCAGGGTCGTCCTTCAAAATAATTAAAAAAAACTGAAGCAACAAAAAAAAAAGAAATCACCTTTGGACTTTCCAACCAGGCTCCCACACTCAAGAGATACCTATCGAAATTCTGCCTCTAAACACACACACGCGCACACACACACACACACGTTCAGCATTGTACATGTCCGCCTAATTACATCTCACACCGACACGGATATAACGCATGGAAGTTCAACTTTTAACACACTCTGAATAGCAACTAGTTTGTAAGCAACACTTTTGTCATGGCTCAACAACTGGACGACATAAGGGCAGAAGAAGGAACTGCCTGCTAGGACTATTGTGATCATGTCGTACCAGCTAGTCAACCCTAACCAGATCGCACAAACACAGCAATGACATTATTAGCATAATAAGGCATTATGAAATGTGGAGCGGGAGGGGGTGGGGGTGGGGGCATGCATTGTGTCAGAGGCAGCTCGGTGTCCAATAGGCTTACTGTGAAAAGTATCACAGGACAACATAGATATAGCCATTTTCTTATGGCCACATGGCCCCGGGCAAATGCTATGTCCCGGGCATTTAAGGAGACAGTGAGCATATAAGGAGGATGTGTTCTTAGCAGGTGTCGTCTGGTAGACGGGAGCGTGTAGGAGTAGGCACTGTGAAGGGACACTGAGTCAGATGCAGAGTAGATTTGGCGAATGGTAGGAGGATGTGTATTTTGGGACAAAAGCCAGGAGACGGAGTAGTGGTGTGTCCTCTAAATAGAGGTACAATCAGTACTGTGTTCTACATACCAGAACTGTGTCATTTTGTATATTATTAAAACTGTTCATGAATGGTCCCATCTTAAAAAATAAAAAATAAATTTAAAAAATGGTACAGTCGCCCAGGTAGAATTAAGGCTAGAAATCTTTTTGGAATAAAAATGCCAAAGTGGCCAGCTGTCATTTGCTTATTTTTTTGTCTGCCGTTGAAATTAAGGTGTGGTGATGCATGATTGCCTTATATGTAATGTTGTGAATTGTGGATTTAGGAACACACCATTTTTAAATCCCATCTGCTGCATAGTCATAGCACTTTATATGTTTGTTGTGAAACATAGTGGATGCATAATAACCAGGAGGATGTATCCTTAAAATGAGCAACAATCTGTATTCATAACAATTTTGCTTTTCTTTAAAAAGCAGTATTAATATTACAGATAGCCCCCCCTAATAATCTGTAACTGCAGTAATGTATTTCAGTGAACTATGGAAGTGAGTTTCAATGAATGTTCCAATGTGCAGGGGGAGTCCCATGTGTTTTCTATCTGCATGGTCAACGCCTCGACTCAACACTAGTGTTCCCCATTTAGTCCAACCTGGGCCTGGCATCTGCACAAACATGCAAAGCGGACTGGATCTCCTCGCATGGCACTGCGTTTACAAAGCGGCTACATGCTAGTTTACACCTGGCCTTTCTGCTGGGCCGCTTGAAGCTCGGCTGATGCAAAAATGTAATGTTCTATGGTGCTAGCATTATATTCACAGCAATCAGAGCGATCACAGTACACTATCGCAGGAGCACCTACTTCTACACTGTGCTCAATACATCCAATTGGTTTCCAAAACAGTATATTGCACTAAGGAGGAGGGGAGCCAGCTTGAAAATGACAGGAGGTGGAGGGAGGCTCTAAACAGGAATACACATCAGAGCAACTTCAATGTGCTTCAATTTCATATATACCCATTAGTAAATACAGGACATACATATTAAGAAATAGATTGTTAAAAAAAATCAATGAGATCACAAAAATGGAAATAAGAGTGGTTGAAGTAAAGGAAAACAAACAAACAAAAATCACATTCATATATTAAGACATTTCCGTGACATGTCAGCGCATCTACAGTAATGAATTTCTAAGTGATAAGAAAGGCCTGCTGCCTGGGGGGGGGGGGAGGGAGGATTACAGGGGTTAGATGTTTTGACAGCACTGCATCTTTGGTTTGTTCTCCGTTGGCTGCACCTGGATGTTGACCACGTTGTTGCTGGGCGACATGTCGCTCTCCTGGCGTTCTGACATCTGCTTCTGGGACACTATGCGGTAAATCTCTGGTGAAGGGAGAGAATAACTATTAGGGCTGATGGCACAGATATGGATACATGTATATCAGCAAGCTCTCCAGGCCAGTGGCCTTGTGTTTTTTTTCTTTCAATTAAGTACTGTCAAATGCATATGCTGGATGTTGCCATGTATCTACTGGTTACTTCAAATTCTACATTTGGCATGCATCTCACACAACATTCCCATGGTGTGAACAGCAAAGAGCCAAGAATCACCTGTGAGAATAGTCTGGAAAGCTGTTTCAACATTAGTAGAATCCAAAGCCGACGTCTCCAGGAAGGACAAACCGTTTTTCTCTGCGGTGCAAAACAGAACAGAGTTATCAGAAGAACAAATAGCAAACTACTGTTGACTGCAACAGTTGCATGCAGTTTGACTAATACCAGAGGAAGAATCACGTTACAATAAAACCACTACAGATGGCCGACCTATGGAATAAATATTAAACTGATATCTATCAGTCAACAAATCAACAAATGTGTACCTGTAAGCCCATAACTGACGAGGAGCAAATGCCAATCAGGAATAGATCAATCCGATTTCAAACACGATTTTGGTACGAGAAATAGACGACGGATGACCATAAAAACTGACCGGCAAACGCGCGGGCCTCGTCGGTGGGCACGGCTCGCAGGTGGCGCAGGTCGCTCTTGTTGCCCACCAGCATGATGACGATGTTGCTGTCGGCGTGGTCACGCAGCTCCTTCAGCCAGCGCTCCACGTTCTCGTAGGTCAGGTGCTTGGCGATGTCATACACCAGGAGTGCGCCCACCGCCCCACGATAGTACCTGTAGTAGGGGACACACACACCGGGACGGGGGGGGGGGGGGGGGGGGGGGGGGGGGGGGGGATATTATGGATTGGTAATAAGAATGCTTAGCTCAACTTTATTTAGATAGCACCTTTCACAGAGCAAGATTAAACCAGCACAGACAAAAAGATCAACTAAATACACACAATACAATAAATAGAATTAGCAAGACCAAGAATTTAAAAAAAAAGGGGAAAATAAGTAAATTTAAAAAAAGTTAATAAAACAAATAAACACAAGGGATCAATATAGCATGAAAACCAATGAATAAGACTAAAAAAAGTCATCAAATGATGAGGCATCTTAAGTAAAAGCAAAGCTAAAAAGATATATCTGAAGGTTTCTTTTGAAAATCTCCACAGAGTTGGAGTCTCTCAGATCCTGAGGAAGACTGTTTCAGAGACTAAAGTGGGTAATGGATGCAATAAATTTCATGTTGTTGTGATCATGTAATGATTGTGATCATTAGGGGTTTATCCTGCAGTCCAACTATGTTATAGCAGAACTTCTGAGACGGGAGACGGCACAGAGCCGTCTCCCGTCTCAAAAACCAGAAACTGAAAGGGACGGAGTTACGCCTTGTTTCCTGTTTCGTTGCGGAGATATTCTACCGGGGAAGGGAAACTCATTCCCACGAGAAGTGTGTATTTCTACAGTGGCCAGTCTACACGGTGTTGATTTGAAACCTTTACAGACAATGTTTTTGCAGTGTACTAGTGCTGAGTTTGTTTGCCAATGACGCGCTTACAGATCCCCGCCTCCAGCAACATGATTGGTTGAAACAAATATAAAGCAAAAAGTGAAACGCCCCGTTTGCCCAGACTTTAAATATGAATCTAAAGCCTGATTTGTGAGATTAGGGTTTATTAAACAAATGATTGAATCCCCTTTTCATTTCATAAAGAAACAGCTAATACATGTGTATCCAAAAAGCTACCAGTATCAGTGCATCCCGGGGGAGACAAAGAAGTACACGAAAGTGCACAGCATGTCCCTTAAGGATGACTAATAGCTTTGTGTTTTGAACAAGGCAGGGCCAGACGCCAGCTGCATTGTGTGCGACACACTGCATACAGAACAGAATAAGAACGGAAAGCAGACACATGAAAGAGGTGAAAGGAGCGGGCATGGTATACGACACAGGCTACTGAACATACACTCACGACACACTCCTACTCACGCAGACGTGATGGCACGGTAGCGCTCCTGGCCGGCTGTGTCCCAGATCTGCGCCTTCACAGTTTTCCCGTCCACCTGAATGCTGCGTGTGGCAAACTCCACCCCGATGGTGCTCTTGCTCTCCAGGTTGAACTCATTGCGGGTGAAGCGGGACAGCAGGTTGCTCTTGCCCACGCCGGAGTCGCCTATCAACACGACTGGGACGGAGTGGGGGCGACAAGTCAGCTTATCCACGAAGCACTCCCCACATGACAGGAGATGCACCTACACCAATAAGTCACGTGATCGGTAATACAACCGATCACATGACTTGTAGTGAAGTATACTAGTACTTTGGCTGGTTTCGTATACGACGACAACGACAACAACAACAACAACAAAACACAGTCACTGGTTCCATGTCAGCATGTTATTCAAAATCGGTGACAATCAGTTACATCGGTCACGTTTAACTTTACCAGCAGCTGTTGCAGGGCTCTAGCCATAGCTTCAAAGACATGCAGCTAGGTGTGTCCACCGTTAGCTTAGCTGCTAGCAGCGGAGCCAGCATCACACACAAGCTGTGTTTTGACAGCCGGCTAACGTTAGCCAATTACCTGCACGCCCCGACCGCTACTGTACCGGTACGGTCGTCCTTTACGTTTAGAAGCAGCGGTAGTAGTATAACTCAGAAGTGGTTGCAGTGAACGCATTTGTTGGGATAGTTGGGTGAAAAGAGGGGAAAATGACCGCTCCGACCACTCTGACAGCTAGCTAGCCGCTAGGCCTGGCTAGCTAGCTGTTAGCTGGCTAACGGTCAGCAGCAAACACATCAAACATTGAAGCCAGACGGCGACAGTCATGGAAACAACGCGCGTTCTTTTTACCTTTGAACAAATAATCATATTCGTCATCTCTAGTGCCCATCTTCTTGTAAATGAATAACCACCCGAATATTTATTGCACTTGAAGACAGAATAGGAGTGCTATATTTATTTCTCACACACAACCAACGGGAGTCAGTATTTCCGGGATATCTTCTTCTATGGATATGATGAAAAAGAGAAAACTGCGGCATCTACTGGATCCCACTGTACTATTACACACGTATACATGTTTATTTGACATACTATTACACACATCTATCTATCTATCTATCTATCTATCTATCTATCTATCTGTCTATCTATCTATCTATCTATCTATCTATCTATCTATCTATCTATCTATCTATCTATCTATCTATCTATCTATCTATCTATCTATCTGTCTGTCTGTCTGTCTGTCTATCTATCTATCTATCTATCTATCTATCTATCTATCTATCTATCTATCTATCTATCTATCTATCTATCTGTCTATGAGAGGTTCAATATTTATACATTTTTACAAAGTAAGATACAATGGCTAAGATTAGTGTATTGCACATCATGCGATAAGATAAGATGTACTTTATTAATCCAAGACCGAAAAATAGAAATAGTATATTAAGAGCACAAGGTTTAAACTACTGACTACATCCAAGAGGGCCTTAACCCCGCCAAGCTGCTGTAGGCTATGTAGCATTATCTCCCAACACCAGTATAAAGTAAATGTCAGTGCCTTGCAGAATAATTTCCACGTATAAAACATGGAAAAGATAAATGTTATGACCATACATTGATTCAGACCCTGGTATTGTGATATTTGATCAACGAAGAATGTGTAGTGGCATTGTTTAGTTTATTGCCAGCTTCAAAAGTGTTGCCATGACTGGTAGGAACCTGACAATGTTTACACAATGTAGTTTTGGTATGACGAACTTTTATGAGATAAACACAAGCGTCAACAAATCGAATAAGTTTGTGAATTTCTTTGATTCAGAAAGTATAAAGTTATTTGCTTGAAGTCGTCCATTTAAGAAAATAGAAAAGTAATCTTCATTTGTTTCATTTCTTCTTGTATTCAGGTAGGAATTTCGGCCACTTGATATTCTGAAATTCGAAAAATGGAAACAGGTTAAAAAATAATATAAAATAAAAAATCTAAAACACTATTGTCCAAGAATCACTAATCTGAGCGTATTTTCATACACACCGTTTTACCCATGATGGTGGACTTTGAGTTCTTGCTCTTCATATCTTCCAGTTTTTCATAATGGTTCATCTGACTTGCTTCAATTAGCTCATACGGGTTATCATCAGAACAAGGGGTGGGAAGGGAATGTCTTTCTGAAACTTCGGTGTACAAGTTGTCTTTGTCCTGTGCTGGACTTTCATCAAGCTCTTCACTGGCCTGGTAAAGTGGGTTGGGTCTGAGGACATCGTGGTGGTCCGTCTGATGGTCTATCAGGTCGTGCGGTTGCATGCCAGGACTATGGAGGGAGTACGTGAGGCAGGTGACCTTCTTCAGTGGTACAGGGGAATTGGACGTCAGCGGCGTTAAAATTGGGGTTTCTTCACCTGTATCTCTGTCCAGTCTCTGCAGAGACGTGCTTCTGTTTTCCACTGGAGACCTCCCTGAATATTCACGGTTTGTGTTGGGAGTTAGATCGTCATTGTAACTTCTGTCAGTGGTGTAGTTTGAGGACGTGTTAGTCAACGTTTGGCTCAAGGAGTGGCTCAGGGGTGACAATCTCTTTGGAAGTGGAGGTGCTTCCTGAAATGTAGAGAGATTGGGAGTGCGGGAGATTAGGAAAATGTATTTTTGGTCATGCATTATTTGGTACAAAAATAATGCTGTACCTATTGTTTTACATGCAATGATTAACACAATACACGTTGAATGTTGAAAGTAAGCTAAAATTAAATACATGGTTTTCATAATTTCATAATTAATGTTTTTGAGGGGCCGAATTACAACATAATTATGTAAATGAATCTAAGCAGTTGCAAAAATCTTTGTAATGGACCTTTATGTAAAGCTATATTCAGATCTTATATTTGTAGTCAAATGAGGGCATCTTTATTGTAACATACCTGTGAAAGGGACACAGGGTCAACCGACACTGTACCGGTTAGTTTCCTGTTTTTTGTTTTGGGAGGCAGTGTCGGTAGTTGCAGATTGGGAAGAATATTTTGCTGCTGAGGCTTCTGGTTCATCTTCACCACGTTGTTTTGGCTACAGCTGTCACTCATGTGGTCCCATAAAGTCTTCAGCACTTGCACACTCACCCCTGACTTCTCCTGGGTCTCAAATCTCACCACATCATACAGTTCACTAGGGTTGCTCTGCCATAAGAAGAACCAGATCATAATTGTCACAAACACAACATGTTTACATCACACACACAACATTGATGGCATGACATAAATCAATGCCCTGTATTTGTTCTTAACGAGGAGGTAGGGTTGGCTTTTTAATATGACTATATGTTTGAGCAGCCAGCAGTCTCTGAGCCAGATACGCTGATGTCGCTGGTCTAGCGGCAGCCTTACCTCACTACAGCAAGAGGTGAGATATTCTCCAAAGGGCTGGATGGGACTGAATTTGTAGTATGCTATCAGCTCTGTGAGGCTGTGGTGGGACTGACAGTCTCCTTCCAGAACAAACAGTCCAGCGTCATTCTGGTTGATCACAAAATGACGGCATCTGTCCTGTCCCCTGTGGGATTTTTCAAAGAGGCAGTAAAGGTAACTTCACAAGATGGTTGATGACAATATTTTTTTACATGGAAAGATATATCAATATAGCAGATTGAGCAGAAAGCGATTGTGTTATGCATTTGGTAAAAAATGGCCTAAATTATAACCTTTTTTAGAAGGCTGTGTTTTTTGTGCTGGAGGACGGGATCATTTAATTGTAGCCCTACTTAGTTTGCTTTTATATAATCTGCAGGGAAAGTTGTTAATTAATTAGGGCAAAATTGTATTAATAGGACATACTTGTAGGAGAGGATGTACCCACGGATTTTTTCACTGAGGCGAATGAGAAAACAGCCCATGGTCTTATCTCTCAACAGATCTTCAGCGTCCCTGAGGGAGAGAGGTAGATAGAACAGATGAAATAATTTCGTAGGCAAATTGACGTTTAAAAATATCTCTGACATCCTGTAAACCTCTCTCTCTCTCGCTCTCTCACTCACTCACTCACTCACTCACTCACACACACACTGACACACTGACACAAAGAGGCTACCTATGCACACTTCTGTCTGCTATGTCAACTATCACCAAATACACACACTCCACATTTTAAGAATGACGTAGCATTATGAAAAACAAAAGTAACACCAACTTTTCATCATTTCATCATCGTTTGTTTTATTCAGTGTCATACCTGTAGAACAAATAATCTCCTCTCATGCTCTCACCCATTGCTACCTTACCCTAAGCCTGACCCTTGTTCCTCACAGTAGTAATTACGGTAACCTTACATTTGCATACAACCAACTGGGCAAATGTGGCTCGCGTATATTGTAACTCTCCACTGTCCATCACTGTACATACTGTAAGCTGTATCTAGTCGAATCTAAATAGAAACACGCTTTTAAAAATCATCAACCGGACTCACCATTCACAGCCTATCAGACCGCGTCTCCTCCATTGTGACCCCTAAGTCTCACCTCATCATCTCACGTGACCCAGAGAACCCTCTCCACCAGCGCTTCACCCTCCTGCCTCCGACCGGCCCGTTTTAGCGGCAGCCTTGTCCCTTTCTGCCATCCTTGCACCCGGCGGTCACGCTCCCTAAGTCAGCCGCCTGGAACCATCTCCCTCATGTGTCCCTAACCCTAACCCTACCCCTAACCCATGTGTTCAGGTGTCTTGTGTTGTATGTACCCTAACCCTAAACCTAACCAACTATTTGTGTTGCCTAAACCTAACCAAAATGAAAATATTTTTTTTTTAAACCACTGAAAATAATTTTAAAAAACTAAGTCTAAAATTAATAAGGGACACAAACCCAGGTCTCCTGGTTTAAAGTCCTGGTTTTGACCTATTCATCCACCACAACCTCCATCCTACATGTACTTTGTCTCTCTTTATATACTTCCCCCTGAAAGGCAAACCTCTCCCATGTGCACGTGTTCCCCACTGTCTCTGAACATGAATGTCCTTCTTTCGCGGACAATAAATGACATGTAATATCTACTTACTTTCTGGCTGTGAAGCCCCTAAACCACGTTGGAAAGTTGCCGTTGTGTAGCATGAGCTTTGTTTCCTGGGTCTCTGTGAACCATCGTAGGACCAGCTCCCTCAGGCCGCCCTCTGACTCCTCCGTCTGCCCATCAGCTCCCAGACTCCTCTCCATCCTCGCTCGTTCCCCTGGGCTTTGTGAAGCGCCGGGCGCAGGGCACACATCTCCCATGCACTGCTGCTCCCATCGTGACCTTTATCGCTTAACGCATGGAACGGGGGCCTCATTTGACTATTTCCGATCTTTCGCCTGAACACTGCCATTGTGTGTAAATATATCCGCATAAGGCATGGACTGCTGTGGATAGCAGGTTCATTTTACTATGGCGCTTCCTCGTTCCCAGTGGAACAGGAACAGCATCACCGAGCCAATGCCTAAATACATGGAGTGACAATAAGACAGGATTTGACATCGACGGTACCAAGCTGCAGGCCAAAACAAATCTGTAAGAAGATAAGGCAGGTAGGTAGATCTATAGCGATTTATTGATCTATTATTACAAAAGGAATTATACAGTTCAGTGTAAGTTTCAAACAAACCACCTATTCAGGGCTAAATAGTGGGTGTGGGGTTGTTAGTGTAAATGTGCATAAGCCCCACCAGTGCAGCCATCCTTCTGCACTATCCCATTTTACACACACACACACACACGCACACGCACACGCACACACACACACACACACACACACACACACACACACACACACACACACACACACATAACACACACACAAAAACACAGACACATAACACACACACACACACACACACACACACTGGGCGTAGCACCCAGGCGACGGCTCCACGCGCAGCACAACAGGTGGCGCGAGGGCGCGCACCGGAAATCGGAGAACACCTCGTGGTGCGCGTGCGCGCGCAGTATCCCAGCAGGAGCTTTTTACAGCGGTTACCTCCGACCCCGCTACTCTAGCGTCACCAGGGCCGTGCAGAGACCCTATGAGGGGCAGGTGCTCAAAAACGCGAGGATTTCTGTTGAGCGGGGGGGGGGGGGGGGATTTGTTGCGCGATTGTTGAGCGCGGGGGGGGGGCAAAAGGGCACTTTGGTCCGCTCAAAAGGGCACTTTGGTCCTTCAAAGGGAAAAGGGCAGGGGTTCGGGCACCCATAGCCCCCCCCCCTCTGCACGTGCCTGAGCGTCACCTCTAGTAACAGACCGTTACTAGACCCCCCCACACACACACACACACACACCCATGTGCCCTGCTCTGTTACCGTTTCATGCGTCAGACGAAGTCTCACACGATCTATCATAAGCAAATGGGTGGGGTGTGTGTGTGTGTGTGTGTGTGTGTGTGTGTGTGTGTGTGTGTGTGAGCCCACTGTGGGCTGACACTTGAACGCATTGTGCCGTTGTGCTTGTTGGAAAGCAGCAGCGGCCGGAGCGGCTGTGCACACCGCGAGCAGGGAGACGGCACCCTAAGGACCCTCGGCACCCTAAGGCACCCAGCACTGCAGCAATGGCCCTCTTCAAGCAACAGAGGGTGGAGGACTTTTATGATATTGGTGAAGAGTTGGGAAGGTAGGATTTCTTATTTTCGTTCAAATCAACCTGATTTAACAATAATAATAATAATAATTTTTAAAAAAGCTTATTTGATGATAATAGGCCCTACACAATTGCCAGTTTATTTCATTTAGCAAGCACTTTCATACAGATTCACACACATAGGCCTAGATATCATTGTCTGACTTCACAAAATGCAGAGCAGGTTATTTCTAACGCAAAAGTATCAATTTATTGTATTATTTTTATTATAGTGTTTTTCCTTAACCAATCTAATGGCAAATGGCCAATTAGATTTCCAACAGCAATATTTTAAGATGTGGTTCTTCACAGTTACACACCATCCAATACACATACACATCACCTTAATTCCTTATTCTCGTTTTGAGTCATCCAAACTTAATTAAATATTGTTTTCAATATGTACAATATTCCTAGATAAAAGTTACCATATGCTATTAGACATGTTAAAGGTTAAGGACAAAGTGTTGTAATACATTCAACAGGAACATTTGTATCATATATGACACAAATGTTGAAGCTAGAAATCAGCTTAGCAGACTGCTGACAAGCTATAGCTGGCAAACTTCTGAAGCATTTATAATTTGTATGCATGCAGCACAGCGAGTGAGCTAGAGTTGCATATATATGCCTATTATTTTCTCTACTGCATATTGCATATGATACGTATTATTTTCTCTATTTCAGTGGCAGAAAACAGTGATCAATGTAATCGATTCCTATCCTGTCCGCTCTCTTTTCTGAAAAGCAATACACACTACACCGGTGCCATGTTTTGTCAAATGAAGACAACTGTCAGAACAGTGTCGCATTGCTTTTTAAAGGAGTTGGCTATTTTTAGCCTGTGCTGTTTCGACATGTAGACCAACCATGAGTCAGAAAGTGGGTCGTTTCGCTTAGCTTTCAGACCAGAACCCTAACCACCATACGGTTTCATAGGCAATAGATTGACCTTTGACTAGTAAACAGTTTCATTCGTCTGATTCCATTGTGTAACACACGGTTGTTTGCATAAAGTGTGACGTCTGTCATCTTGGCAAAGTCATCAAGCATCACATGTTGAATAGGAATGAAGCAACTTGCTAAGTATAGACCAGTGTTCCACTGCTGGAAAGAGACAAAGTCAAACCACATAATTACAGTACGCTACACTACACAGTTCCAGCACAATAGATGCAATAGGTATATACACAATCAATGACAATTTATTATTTGCGATAGATCCTAGATTCGCACAGATTTCACTTCGAACTGTTTATCAGATTAGTTTAACAGATTCACCTCCTATTCTACTGCTGTGGTTACAGTGGGCAGTTTGCCATCGTGAAGCAATGCCGGGAGAAGAGCACCGGGCTCGAGTTTGCCGCCAAATTCATGAAGAAGCGCCAGAGTGTGGCGAGCCTGCGGGGGGTGCGGCGGGAGGAGATCGAGAGGGAGGTAAACATCCTACAGCAGACCCAGCACCCAAACATCGTCACACTGCACGACGTCTATGAGAACCGCACCGATGTCGTTCTCATCCTGGAACTGTGAGTGCTGCCAAGGAAGGAATTTCTATCCATTTCAAATAAGAGCATACTTGTCACCCAATTTTAATTAAAGGTGAGAGGTGTAAAGAGAGAGAGAGAGCAGAAAAGAGCGGAAGAGAGCAGGATTTTGAAACTAAACAACCAAAAACACGTCTCCTCCCTCTCTGCTCCCTCTCTGCTCCCTCCCTCCCTACATTTCTCCGCCATTGATAAGTGTTGCATTTCACGCACCTGTGAACAGCTCAGAAGTGTGCCGGGTGCGGCCTATAATCTAAATTGGCTTATACAGAAGCAGGTGCAGCCAACTTGAGAGTCAAAACAACGCATATCACCCACTATGGCTGATAGTAGCTATGGCATTTCTAACAAATGCTGTCAAATAATCTTACCTACTGCACCTTGAATGAATGTTCCTTGAGGGTTCGGTGTAGCAGAATAGCTTCTGGAGTGCTTCTTCTGATGTTATCGGCGTCAGACAGTGGACATGTGTGTGTGGTGGCTGCAGGGTGTCTGGAGGAGAGCTGTTTGACTTCCTGGCCCAGAAGGAGTCTCTGAGTGAGGAGGAGGCCACCCAGTTCATTAAGCAGATCCTGGAAGGGGTCAACTACCTCCACTCGAGAAATATAGCCCACTTCGATCTCAAGGTGGGTTGTCTATCAGTTGTATTACAGGGCTTCTGGCTCTGCATGCCACAAGACCAGTGTTGAAATGAGTCTGAGGTGGTTGAGCATAAGGCTAGATTTACTTAAATTTGTGAACCAAAAGTAAAAGAAAAACACTTTGATTGCATGTAATCAACCAATATAAATTTAAGGTTAGTTATTTTATAATATATATTAGATATTTGAATCCATGATTAAAAAAATGTTGCCTCTGAAATATAATGAACAATAACATTTTCATTACACTTTATACATATAGACCACTATATACAATGTCACCACTAGGTGGTCACATTTTAAGTTGAGTTTACAATGCTGCTAATGCACAGTGTTATAATAGCTTCATTGCACTGTGGATGTCTGAAATCTCAAAAGTAAAGGGTTTAAATTGATTGTATAAATCGATTATTTTTTTATTTTTATCATCCTTAAACAGGAGATTGATTTATACATATACTATCATTAATATGTTATGTTATTAATGTGTTCAGAATCTGGGTCTAAAATTAACCCCAGCTAATGACTGATAGATTTGACCATTTGGCAGGTAAGAAAAGGCAGGGTTACATATTAAAACCAGTAGATTTTCCACAAAAAGACAAAATTGAAAAAAGTTAATTTTGGACCCTGGTCGATATTAATCAAGAAATGTCAGCTCGTATTTCCTCTTTCCATCTGGGCCTCAGACATAGTACAGTGTCAGCAGAGAGAGAGAGAGAGCGAGAGAGAGGGAGAGAGAGAGAGAGAGAGAGAGAGAGAGAGAGAGAGAGAGAGAGAGAGTAAGTATAAAAGAGTAATGATTTCTTTTCGTATGTTATGAAATAATTTAGGGTATTATTTTACTATTTTATTACTATGCGTTATTCAAATCTGTCCTGGCCTAAAAACTATTCTATTCTAGTGCCACAACTTTAAACTTGAAATGCTTGTGCTGTTGTCACAAGGGTGAGCACTATATTACTAAATGATTTACAAGCTTATAGTGCAGTGATGCAGTTCTTCTAATGCTCTGTGACAACTCACATCCCCTCTGCTCTGCAGCCAGAGAACATAATGCTTCTAGACAAGAACGTGCCATTGCCTAGAATCAAGCTCATTGATTTTGGCCTTGCCCACAAGATCGAAGCAGGAGTTGAATTCAAAAACATCTTTGGAACGCCTGAGTTTGTGGGTAAGACAATCACTTCTCATGTGTCTATATATCGTTTTGACATGATTCACGGGTCACTTACTAGTGTTGCATTTCTTTGTGCGCCTGCTCATTCTCTCAGCGCCAGAGATCGTCAACTATGAGCCTCTGGGGCTAGAAGCAGACATGTGGAGTATAGGCGTCATCACCTACATCCTGTAAGCGTGAACCAAAAGATCAACAGATGAAATACATCTATACTGTGTGCATTTAACACAAGGTCACTGACTAGAGCTGCTCGGATTGGTTTTGTTTTAGACTGAGTGGTGCTTCACCCTTCCTGGGTGAAACTAAGCAGGACACGCTTGGAAACATTTCGGCCATAAATTATGAGTTTGATGAAGAGTTCTTCTGCCACACCAGTGAGCTAGCGAAGAAATTCATCAGGCAACTGCTGGAGAGAGACAAAATGTAAGACCTTGAATGTACCATTTAAAGAGCATCACACATTCTTGGGGACACTGTACAATATGCAATGTCTCTGTATAATATATAATGTGGATTTTTTAATACTATTTTTAATGCTACAATCATAGTTAAATATTGAAATGTTGATTATTTATGCTTCTTACAGGAAAAGGCTAACGATACAAGATGCCCTTAATCATCAATGGATAAAGGTATTGGAGAAACTCAATGTCACTGTGTATGTCTGTATGTTTATGTGGCTGTCTGACTCACTGTCACCCATTATGCAAAATGTTTATTCAGTGATCCCAACTCACAGACAGTATAAGAGATCAATTTGCTATAGCATTTTTGATTCTCCATGTTGAATAATATTATATTAATTATAATATTAACTGAAGCACACTGGGCTATATTACTCCAATGAACCTTGTTGTGGTCAACCATTGATATACTGGTGCTTTTTTCCTGCTTCATTACACCTTTCATTGTCTATCATGTGTTCTCTATGCTTCAAAGCTCACTGATGTAATTTTTTTTTTCCAATTTGAGTCCAATGAGCACAAGGAGGAAAGCAAAGCCCCTGAGGCCAAGCGGCGCGGGCGGCGCCAGCTGAAGACCAAGCGCCTCCGGGAATACACCATCAAGTCTCACTCCAGCATGCCGCCCAACAACACCTATGTCAACTTTGAGCGCTTCGCCCAGGTGGTGGAGGACATCGGCCAAATGGAGGGCTCCTTCGCCAGACTGGCGGCCGCGCACGACTCCTTGCAGGGGGACATTGACGCCATGGCGTCCGTGTACAACGACAAGGAGGCCTGGTACAAGGAGGAGAGCGAGGGCGTGCGCCACGAGCTCTCCCAGATCCGCTACGAGTTCCGCAAGGTGGAGGCCATGAAGAGGAGCCTGCAGGACGACATGCGCGCCGTCGACGCCAGCCTCGCCGCCGTTGGCAACCGCTACCGGGAGCGCCACATCCACTTCGAGGCGCTGCGCCACGAACTCAGCAACGAGCTGAAGTGGGTGCAGGAGGTGGTGGGGTCGTCTCCCCCGGGCGGTGGGGGCAGTGGCGGCAGCAGCGGTGGCGCGGGAGGTCATCCCAACTGCAGCTTCTCCAGTGTCTTCAACAACGACGTGAACGAAGCGCTGAAGGAGCTGCTGAACCGCTCGTGTGGAGGAGAGCTCCTCTCTGGAATCAACCTGGACTTCTCTGAGAGTGGGCAGCAGAGATAATGCTTCTACACACAATTGTGTTATTTATAACAGTGTGTACTGGACGGTGTAGGGGATGTAGGGGCGCATTGAAATCAGATTTGTGACATGACGCAGAATAGCGTTATTTCATTGTAAAGAATAAAACCGAGCAGTTGCTTCAACCTGGAAGTAGATCAGGAGACTCCCAACCAGAGCTGTTCTTGCTGAAATCAACACCACCAGAGCTCAGCTCCACACCATATGTATCCTCACTGCTATTTTTAAGGGAGCATATGAATATTTGGGAGGCACAGTACAAACTGACTAGATCCAAGGACTAAATGCGTACATTGGCTGTGAGAAATTGTGTAAATCACACAATACATCACCGATGAGTACACATGGAAGGACTCATAGGCCTACTTTTAGGAGACATTTAAAAAAAATGTAAAACAAAAGAAAAACAAATGTGCACTGTTTTGAATGTGTTTTAGGTAAGATGACTGAGATGCCCCCAGACACAAGGCATCCCTGGGGGCGGGTCTGGGGGCGGTGTCTGCAAGGCCAAGATAACAGGAAAGACCTCAGTAGCCTATAGATAAAAGAGTATGTGTATGCCATTATAAACATCACGATACGCAGGTTGTCTGTGAAAGAAGCACAAAACAGTATAATAAATATGGCCGGCCAAATTGTCTGCAAACCATTTACAAACTGCTTTTGACATCCTTTGTTTTAGAGAGAAAGAGAGAGAGAGAGACAGACAGACAGACAGACAGAGACAGAGAGGACTTCCGACAGGTTTCACGGATATTGCCATGGTCTTGTCATGTTCTTATTCGCCCCAGCTCGTTGGCAGTAAGACAACCGGAAGCTGCGTGGGGTTGACCGGGATAACGCCACCGTTCGGGATCCTCTCCCAGCCATCGGTGCAAGCGGTGCGCGTCTACGTCACGGCAGCGGGGCTGGGGCTGTGGCAGGGCTGGGGGACTGGCAGGCTCAACTTCACAGCCTGGATTCATTGCAGTGGAAGGTGCAGTAGGGAATGGGCGAGGATATGGATGTAGCCCGTCTTCCTAATGACATTGTCAAAACCGGCCAATATTAATTTTAGTGTGTGCAATGAAGTGTGGTAACGGTGCCATTCAGGCAGTAAGCCAATAGGAGGAGGCCCTTTTACGGTTTCTGGTAAGGGACGCTTTTATTCTGGCTTATTACAGCTAGCTAGCTATCGTTAACCAACGGTACCTGATGCAGGCAGGCTAATGCTGTGTTTAGCCGGCTAGCATCTTACTGACAGGGCCTTTTTTAACAGGTGAGTTCAACGGTAGCTTGATGGCTAGCTAGCTAGCTAGTAGCTACACGGTCCAGTGATAGCCTCTCGCTACGTCGGTCCAGTGTTGCTTACAGTTGACGTTCAAGGTAATATTTCATTCTGCTTACTTTGTTGCCAGCATTGAAATGTCTGTAGACCTGTTTGGATTGTGCTGTAACTGATGCATTGCAACATATAACCTGTGGTTACCTGGACTCACTTTTGAACACAGCCTAGAGCTACTGCTGGGAATACGCTGTCAGTGATTTGTGCATTGCTCGTTGCAGCGATTTGAATGAAAACGTGTTGCTGACAGGTGATCATTTTGAATGATCACCTGTCAGCAAAATGCATGTTTGCCACTGCATTATCCTGTTTTCTGTGGGGCGTGAGTCACTTTCGTAGCCAGTTAACTTTAGGAACTGACCAACATTGGCCAACAACCCAAGATCAAGCAAAACTGAATTGGTCAGTTTTGTCTAGCTACACATTAACGTCATCGTGAGGTGAGCTAGAGTTGACTGCAGCTTAACAACAACAACAACATTACCAGATGTAACGTTGTTCTAGGCGTTGCAAAGCGTCAAAGTGAAACTGTCCTATTCCAGTACTTGCAGACAGAGCCATAGAAAGCCAGAGTTGCGACAATGGAGGAAAAACCGCCACGGTCACGTAGTACATGTAGCTTCAGATGGGTCCAAGCGGGTCATTTGGCTGAGTGGAAATTGCACATCACTTTGCTGATTTACCATGTAGATTGATTCGGAGTATTGCAAACCGACCTGCTTGTCAGTAATATTTAATATTTATAATTGTACCACTAGCTCAAATTAGAAGATTACAGTGACAGGATGAAGCCAACGTGCTGCTGCTTCAGCTTCTAGTGGTCTTTAACTTTAAAATACCAGAAGGTACGGATTGAATATCAGTCCATCCAGATGGAGCCATAGCCTTTCCAAGGGCTCTGAATCCACCAACAACGGTAATGGGCAGCAAACATGATGTTCAATGTGTTGTCATTGAAAGCTACTTGTGGGCAGTCTATTCATCTTATGTCCTGCGCTGTAAAAGCATTCCACTGACTACAACAACAAAATCTTAATCATCTCCAGTTTCAAAAGGTTAGGCCCTAATTGAGGTGCATTAATCAATGCACATAGAGAACAGAGTCCATACAAAGATCTACCGCATTTACTCGATGGTAAGCTGGTCTGCTATAACAGGAGTATACAGGGTGACACACAGTTTATAGAATAGAATAAGTCCTAGAAGACTAAGAGAGCTAACATTACTATAAGAATTAACCACATCATGAGAAACACCAGGGGAACATGACTAGAATAAGTACCCACCTTATTTGAGGCTAAAACAAGTAGAAGAATAAGTAACTTACAAGACTAAGGGTGTAAAGGCACATAAGCATGCATTCAATACTTCATATATACCAAAGTTAGTAAGCCTTTAGTAAGTTATTACTTACTAGGTGTGTGACTTAGTGGGCTGTGGAAAAATTCTATTGACTATTGAAGTAACTAAAAATGCCTTATTATTTCACCATTTTATTATAGTAACAGACAGTTTCATAACATGCCTTTACAAGAAAATGCGGACAAAGAAAAAGTGGCAGTATCTCCCCTATTAATATACAATTTAAAAAATACAATGCTACCCTTATAAATCAAGATATACTGGCCTAACCATAACTACAATCAGAAATCAAGCATTATAAATAGGGCCGGGACTTCAACGCGTTAATTAAGATTAATTAATTACACAATAATTAACGCGTTAAAAAAAATGACTGCATTTTAATCGCACTTATTTTTGCACCGCGGAACGTTTCTCACTGGAAGAGTTTCAGGCAGACCGATTATACTGGAGCACCAACTAGCGTTCATGAGTTCAGACAACAACAAACCACAGTGAACATGAACAAAGTAGCTGATGAGACCGATTTGGTTGGCCCCGTGGATGGGACAATTTGTTACAAAAAACGAACGGATGGAAGCGTCGATAAGAGCATGGTTGTGTGCAAGCTATGCAACAAGGAATTCGCATATCACCGCAGCACATCGAGCCTCAAGTATAGGGTGGCCATTCGTCCGGCTTTAGGCCGGACTGTCCGATTTTTCAATGCCCTGTCCGGCGTCTGGCGCAGCATCAAGCCGGACGCGTATTTGTCCTCCTTTTTGAGACCCCCCCGCCGGTCATAGGTCCGCCCGCCGGTCATAGGTCCGCGGCGCGCACCCCCCCCCCCCACCCCCCGAAAAAAAATTACTTCTCACTGTTCTCAGGTCAAATATTTATATGCGATTAAAATGCGATTAATTTCGATTAATTAATTACAAATGACATTTTTTTAATCGAGTCCCGGCCCTAATTATAAACTATCATGTATGCTATGACCGTCCTGATTTGTATAGCGGTTCTACACACTCGTATGTAAGTAAATCCAGACTTGCGCAATAAAGATATTCTATCCTATTCTATTCTAATACAACAAAGTTGTTCCAAAGTTGGTTGAAAAATAGTGAAATTCTTAGTGACTGTAGGTAGTCTTGAAAGTAGAATCTGGTTGTAATGCGCAAGATAGGACATCGCATGACCCTACACACAATTTAATTGTGATTGTTTTTTTAGGCATGAACATTCAGTAACTCAGTTCTTATTCTTAATCTATCAGCAAATAAGCAATGGATATATTGAGCCTATGATTGATGCTTTAATAAACTCAACCGTTAATAGTGTTTTGATGTCTTGGTCTATGGTCATTGCTTTGTCTTGTCCTTGGACCCAGCCTCCACCAAGCCTTGAATTCTATCATGGTTGGCTGTCCTTTATGGGGATGCACCAACCGCTCAGAGAATGGAGTCACAATGTGTTGCTTCCCTGCTGAAAGAGAAGATAAAAATAGTTGATGCAAGTGAGCAGGAGCAATTTGACCATCACAAAAGACTAATAACAAGCTGTGTGAGGTAATGACATGAACATTTTCAATGGAAACGTGGTCAGGGTGTGGGGTAGGCACAGCAATCCATCTCCATGTCAGCAGTCATTTCTGACTGCATGTTGGATGACATTAATGTAATAGGTCTATTTCTACATCTCCAAACTCTCCCATCCATATAAACAGCCATGCATCACACAATAGTG
Source organism: Merluccius polli (assembly GCA_030340625.1). NCBI lineage: Eukaryota > Metazoa > Chordata > Actinopteri > Gadiformes > Merlucciidae > Merluccius > Merluccius polli. Next base: position 238,081 of record JAOPHQ010004271.1, on the reverse strand, counting down.
TCACAGCCTGTTATATCTTCATTTCACCACCAGCCGACTACAAAATATTAATCTCCAATGTCCAAGTAACAAATAGGCTACCCCTTCTCATGCAACCACACGTTTAAAGGCATTTGTCTGTATGAATGCAGAACATTACATATAAAAACCCTGTTACAAACCTTATTGATGATATTGATTTGCTCCCTGTAAACCTAGCTTTATCCGTTTCCGTACGTCAGCTAGTTCAAATCTACTAACTAAAGCTATCAACTTAAAAAAAGAAGCTAAGATGCTGTAAAATATATTGCTAACTGAATTAAAATAGATAAGCGCAGGGAAAACACGGCTCCTATGCAGCACAGCACTGCCGCTATTAGTTCCCAATGTTTGGAACTATTGAGCGTCTTGCATGATCCATTGCTCTAAATTAATTGGCCTGATGGAGTGAACGGAGATGACGCAACTCTCTCTCTCTATGGCTCTGCTTGCAGGGAGAAGACTAGGTGTCGAATAACAATATATCTTTGTGGAAAATATGTTATTATGACGATTCCCACTTCCTCTCCATTATTTCTATCAATACATTTGCGCAAAGTATCCTCTAAGTCTAGGTTCCCAATATTTTCCACACTTATCCCTGAAGCAAGCATTATCTAATTACTTTTAACGTTTTGAACAGTAATAGCGTATATTGTGTCCAGAATGACTGGACATACGGGACTTTCTATACCTTACTGTATAACTGTACACGGAGAATCATCAAATGTATTTTCAATTGAGTCATAGACTCCTGCAGTACCAGAAACATCTGTCACCCTGACAAATTGCTTTATTCATCAATTTACTTGATGAATGATTGATTGATTGAATTGAGCTTGACATTGTGTATTTACGTGTTTAGGTTTTCAGTTAGTATTATCATATTTGTACATCAATAGCCATGCTTCATTCTTAAACATTGTATTATGACAATACTAAGTAGCCTTTATTCAGCATTGGCAAATCTAGTCTTAAGTGCACACAGTTGTTTTCCATAAATTGTATGCAACAATGTTGGATTGTATTTACTTTTCTTTTAAATGATAGTGAATCTTACTCACACATTTTCTTACTTCTATTTCTACTCGGTAAATATAATTTGTAATGTGCAGTTTGAGTAGGCTTTCTTCAGTATCTTCATCTAAAGGTTCACCTGAAATTAATCATTAACCTCTGTATGTTCAAATGCTTAATGTTGAAATACTCAATGTTGCAATGCTCTTGATCATAATGTACAGTTAGCCTACATAATTAAACTACCTAATAATGCTCCCTGATGTTGTATTAACTTATCTTATTATAATCTCCAGAAACAGGTATTTAATTATTTTTAGGTAATTGTATTCACATTAAGTATCATAAGCCTAATATTATTTAGTCTAATGATGGCTTAGTTTAAATCACATTGCAATTTTCTTGGATCAGATGTTCACAACCACAATCATAAGTTTAGGCTAATACATTCAATTGAATACTCTTGATTCTTAAATAGATCCTCACCCCGTTGACAGTCAGCAAAACAATGGTCTTCCTCTTCAAGGAACATGCCATGGTATCGGCAAATCAAGAAGGGATACATCCGTAATGGGGAGAAAGTCAGAATGTTACATAGCCATTAGCTTGGTTGAACTAAACAGAAAGGCTGTGTGTCCTCCACCCTGTGTCTGCAGGACAGATGGCTCCAGAGTGACATGCCATGGCTTTGATGATCCCCCCAGTGAAACTTAAATGGCTGGAGCACCTGAACAGCTCATGGATCACAGAGGACAGCGAGTCCATAGCGACGCGAGAGGGAGTCACTGTGCTCTACTCCAAGCTGCTGGCGAACAAAGAGGTGGTGCTGCTGCCCCAGCAGGTGTTGTGCCTGAAAGGCCCCCAGCTTCCAGACTTTGAGCGCGAGTCCCTCTCCAGCGATGAGCAGGAACATTACCTGGACGCGCTGCTCGGCAGCCAACTGGCTCTGGCCAAAATGGTGTGCTCCGACTCGCCGTTTGCTGCTGCGCTGCGCAAGCGTCTGCTGGTGCTCCAAAGGATCTTTTATGCACTGTCCAACAAGTACCATGACAAGGGCAAAGTCAAGCAGCAGCAACATTCTCCGGATAATGGCTCCGGTTCAGCGGACATGCACACGGTCAGCGAGCGGCCGCGCTCCAGCACCGATGCCCTAATTGAGATGGGTGTCCGCACGGGCCTGAGCCTCCTCTTTGCACTGCTGCGCCAGAGCTGGATGATGCCCCCTCCACCTAACCCCAGCGGACACCCGGGAGGCAACGTAAACCTGTGTAACAACGTCATCCACACCGCCATTGACGTGGTTAGCTCCTTACCCCCCCTCTCTCTGGCCAACGAGAGCAAGATCCCCCCCATGGGCTTGGACTGCTTGGCCCAGGTTACCTCCTTCCTCAAAGGGGTGACCATGCCAAACTCCGGGGCAGATATTCTGGGACGCCGGCTTGCCTCGGAGCTGCTACTGGGCCTTGCCTCCCAGAGGGGCTCCCTGCGTTACCTGCTAGAGTGGATCGAGATGGGCTTGGCTGCATCAGCAGTGGTTTGTACCATGGAAAAAAGCACGGTGCTGCAGAACCAAGAGGGTCTCATCGGCTACGACTGCTTCATGAACATCCTGATGCAGATGAGACGTTCCCTGGTAGGTGTTCGTGAGGCACTTGGCAAACCTGATATCATTTGAAATAAGTTACTTCTACAGTTGGATTAATAGCTTCTTTTTTTGTAATAAAACCAATCAGAATAACACTAACTATTGTTGAACAAAAAGTTATCCACATTCTTCTTCCTTGATCCACATAGAGACCTTCATTGACTTCTACGCTAAGGAGTTGTATAACTGATTATGAGGAAACAAACATGTTTATCTTGTTTTGCAGTAAAATTGAACATAATCAAATCATCCAATTTGTGCAGGGCTCCTCTGCAGATCGAAGCCAATGGAGGGAACCAATACGCACCTCTGATGGACTGTGCTCGCTGTACGAGGCCTCGCTCTGCTTGTTTGAGGAAGTGAGACATTTGGATATACTTTTCTTTGTCAAACTGCCGTAGCTCCTTGCATTAGCCTTTGATTTCTAGTATGTTGGCCTTAACTCAAGTAGGAAGGACCATGATGCAACCAACCAAAAATGACCTTTCACTCACTTGGTTTCATGATCCTGTTTAGGGAAATTGTATCGATAGCAATATGATGCCATGATTTTTCTATTGCTGCAATAGCCCAATGTTGACACAAATCCTCCTTAAACTAAGCCTCAACTTTTAATAATCTCCAGGTCTTTTTATCCTCTTAGTATTTTGAATTAGAATTTCATATTGTATCGATGGTACAAGAACCATTTTTTGGCACATAGACCATTTCAAGGTCCATTGATTCAGGTGCAGGTGCTATATAATTAAAACAGTGTACCGAAGCAAAAACCCCCACCACAGATTTTGGTCTCCATCTAGTCTTTGGAATGTTTCCTCAGGTATGCAGAATGGCATCAGACTACTCCCGCACCTGTGTCAGCCCAGACAGCATACAGACAGGGGAGGTTCCCCTGGTGTCAGAGACATGTGAGGTGTACGTGTGGGGGAGTAACAGCAGCCACCAACTGGTGGAGGGTACCCAGGAAAAGATCCTCCAGCCTAAGTTGGCGCCCAGCTTTGCAGATGCACAGACAGTAAGTGAAGCAGGGGAAATTTGGTGGTGGTATGTGAATCCATTCAGAAAATAAAAGTATGCTTATGTACGTTTGGCTACACTCCTGCACAGGGCCAGCTAATTCACTCATTATTGTACCTTTATGCTTGTATCACAATAAAATATCAGTATAATACTTGCTATAGTGGTACATAAAGACCTGCAGAGAATCAATTGAACAATGTGATCCCAGCAACTCTCAGGTGTGGCCTCTGATTTCCACAGATCGAGGCAGGCCAGTACTGCACCTTTGTGATCTCTTCCGATGGCTCCGTGCGAGCCTGTGGAAAGGGAAGCTACGGCCGCCTGGGTTTGGGAGACTCCAACAACCAATCCACACTCAAGAAGCTGACCTTTGAACCACATCGCTCCATAAAGAAAGTTTCGTCTTCCAAGGGCTCTGACGGCCACACGCTGGCCTTCACCACGGAGGGTGAGGTGTTCAGCTGGGGTGATGGGGACTACGGCAAGCTGGGCCACGGCAACAGCTCCACACAGAAATATCCCAAGCTAATCCAAGGTCCACTGCAGGGCAAGGTACAAGGTGTCCCTCTGCTGTGTTTGGCTTCTGCTTAGAATTGATGTCATTAAATTGAAAATATCATTCACTTACTTACATGTGTGTCTGCAGTGCAATCTGCTGCATTAGGAGGTATTAAAGCCACTGTTAAAGGGGAATGTAATTGTTTTTGTTACAAGACGGTGGCCCTGAGAGCTCAACACACTGCAACTTAAGAAAACGCATGTAACTAGAAAAAACACAAGCAAATTAAGAAAACATCTTTTGACAACACATGCGCAGCATTTAGAAAACGCACTGCAAACGCACTGTATTGTGTTGTGTTGTCTGTAATGTGTTGTGTTGTCTGAATTTGCAGCGTGTTTTCTAAATTCTGCACGTGTTGTCAAATTGATTTTCTTAATTTGCTTGTGTTTTGTCTAGTGGCATGTGTTTTCTTAAGTTGCAGTGTGTTGAGCTCTCAGGGCCACCATAGACCCCACCCATCACAATCTTTAATAATAATATCACAATTATATCATCCACCATTTTGATTGTTGCTCATTAAATGGCAATGCAACAAGAATTATATTATGTCTGTTAACTGTGCATGTTAACACATGTAATGTTTGCTCTGGCTCAGGTGGTGGTGTGTGTGTCTGCTGGCTACAGACACAGTGCTGCAGTCAGCGAGAGTGGAGAGCTGTACACGTGGGGCGAAGGAGATTTTGGAAGATTAGGTAACCTCATCATTAAGCAGCTCTCCTATCATGTTTACTAAGGTTTTAGTCCATGAGACAAGTTATGCATTCTTTGAGTTGGTAAGCATTCGTCACAAGTCTGTAAAATAGTGAATCGACCACCCAAGTGTTGTCCCTCTGCGTCACATCCGGAAAATGAATGCAGTACGTGTTTTATGTGATGTCACCTTTAAGTATGTACAGCCAAGACAATGAATATAGCACATGGTGAAGTCATACCTTACGTTATCGTTTAATATTTTAAAAAATGTCATTGCTAACACAGTGGAAGTGAGTCTTTCACCGCGAACTACGTATGCTACCTACCTAATCATTTTGTGCCTCTATGGAGGTTTCCGTGGTCCGGCGAGATAGGTGGATCCGGAAACCAGAATGTGAATAGTGCTCTTGATAGGCAGTTCTTAAAAAAGGAGCATCATGTATGTGTTGCCAATTAGCCCAGCTGTGGGCAGCCTGCCTTGTCTCATTGTGTCATGGTGTGCAGGGCATGGTGACAGCAACAGCCGGAACATTTCCACCTTGGTGAAGGACATCAGCAATGTGGGCGAGGTGTCGTGTGGGAGCTCGCACACAATCGCATTGTCAAAGGATGGCCGCACAGTGTGGTCCTTTGGCGGTGGGGACAACGGTAATACGCTAGCCGTCTTCTTTTTCTTGAGCGTGCCTGCCACAAATATAAACAATGGCACCATAGCACTTTCGTCTTTTGGAGTCAATGTCTGCGAGATGCTCTTAGGCAGAATGGGCACAACGAAGTGATTCTGACACATGATATTGATAACGTATGTGGTTGTGAAACCAGGAGAGACTGTTATGATGGTTTGATCACCCAGACCGATGTTGTCCTTTAAGTTCTTGTAAGTGTATGAGATCAGTGGTGCACTAACAAAACAACAATAACATAAAAAGTTGTGTGTCTGTCTCGGACCTGGTAATCAGTTAAATGAATGGTAGACTCTATGGTCTACGCATGTGACATCTTTGAAGAAACTGATCTTAATTTGGTCGTCCCGCTCATATTATGATATGCTTCTTTTGTTTCTCCTCTCTCTAGTTCTGTGTGGGTTTCCTCAATAACCTAGATAAACAATCTGGACAATCTGAAATGTGTGTGTCTGTGTGTCTGTCATGTGAATTCCGTGCTTCTTCTTGCAGGGAAGCTGGGCCATGGTGATACCAACCGGGTGTATAAACCCAAAGTCGTGGAGGCCCTGCAGGGAATGTTCATCAGGAAAGTGTGTGCAGGGAGTCAGTCTTCTCTGGCCTTGACCTCCACTGGACAGGTAGGGCCACATTACCGCTAAGCTAGCAACAGAATGGGACAGGGGGAAAACAGTTGAGAGCAAAAAGTAGCAGAACATTTATGGATTTGGTAAATCTTTGAACAATCAACTTAATTGATATGGATGTTTCCAAAATCAAATACACTTAAGGTTTTGTTTCCAGTACACTGCAACTATATCAAAATACACTACAAGAAAATTGAAGGCTTAATTTTATGACAAAATGTATTATTTCTTTGCCCTAACGTTACATTCATTTTCACATTAGTTTTACACTTAACTAGCTAATTATGCGAATTGTTCTTCCCCTGGCTTGGTTTGCAAATGCACACACCCACAGCTGTCTTATAGTATAGTTTAATGGTGCCTGTTTACCTTCTGTTTACCTTCTTCATCTCAATCTCTTCATCTATTTAAATAATGTGAGGCTGCACAGTACTAGGGATGGGAATCGAAAACCGGTTCTTGTTGAGAACCGGTTCCCAGTGTTTCAATTCCTTGGAATCGTTTGCCAATTTTGCAAACGATTCCCTTATCGATTCCAGTGGACGCGAATGACGTCACCACGCACGTTGCGTAGCGACTCCAGTGCAGCCAGCAGACTAAATCTGTATTCCAATTACAATAAGTAGCCTACGTATCGGCCAACAATAATCAAACACGGCAGTAAAAGTGGGCATTAAACTGTATAACTGTTTTGAAAAAAAGGGAAAAAAGGCCGACATATGCCTATACAATATGCAGCGGCGCTCGGAAAAGGCTCGCGACAAAAAGATGAGCCACACATTTAGAAACAATTGCATGAACTATCTAAAAGAAATACCTTAGTCAGAAAACAGATATGAGGCTGAACTTTTTGCTAAAATGTCACATTTATGGAAATATTGAAAATGTTGGAGCGGCTGGCTTGACCACGCGAAACCGAGAGACGGCTGTCTTGACCGCAGTACGCGATCGGTCATTAATCAATAATCGTATTTAACCGTATAACTGCACACAACTTTATTTAAAAGCAATCAAATGTAAAACATGTGTGTTTGTATTCTGGTGGTGCGTGTGGATGGGCGGCTCCTCCGGCGGAGCTGTTCATGTTAATAGCGGAGTCCGGGAGGGTTCACCTTCACGGCGTAGTCACTAGGGATGTGCGACTATCGGCTTAAACAATACTAAAGTGTTTTTTAAAGTTAGAAAGATATTAGATATTCAACCGATATTCACGCTCCGAATTACAGCGATCAGACACGGGGAACTAAAGCCGCGATCACCGCACCGCTTCAAGACTCACAGTATGCAACACAACGTCCTTTTGATCGATAACAATATAAATTGATCGACACATTTCTTAACGATCAATGATCGATCATCGATTAATTATGCCCATCCCTACCCTTCACAAGAAAAGACGACAACAGGGCAACGTGGATATTTCCTCAAAGGGAGGAAATACTTCCAACATGCAAAAAAATGTGCGCACACAGCATGCGACCTACCGATTTCTGAATGTCGCGTTTTCGATCCGCTCCGGACTAACGTTAAGACCTCACTGTTGTTGGGTTTGTAAGGTCATGACTAAATTAAACAAAGATGACGCTAATCGACTTGTTTGTTGTCCTTTTTTTCCAAATGAGAATCGATAAGAGAATCGATAAAGAACCGAATCGTTAAGCAGAATCGAAAATGGAATCGGAATCGTAAAAATCTAATCGATTCCCATCCCTACACAGTACAGTAGCTTATATCTGTTTTCCATTGCTGTAAATAAACCTGTGATCGCAAGAATGTATTGCAAGCTGCCGCAGGATTAAGCATTTTTAGCAGTCCAAAAAAATGTCTGCGAAATCCTGGAGGGACTGTCTTTAAATGTGATCTTCCCATGATGAGTCCTATAAGAATTGTTTTATTTTTTCAATCTTGTCACACCAGGTGTATGCTTGGGGCTGTGGTGCCTGTTTGGGCTGTGGCTCTTCTGAAGCCACCGCGCTCCGGCCGAAGCTGATTGAGGAGCTGGCCACCACCAGAGTGGTGGATATCTCCATAGGGGACAGCCATTGTCTGGCCCTGTCACACGGTACAGCCATATCAATCCGACACAGCCTTGACATTAACACATTTGCCTACATCTTAAGATCTGCCGCTCAGTGTGATGAACATGTGTTCATCACACTCTGTTATGATCTGTTTGATCTGTAATGTTCCTCAGGAGTTTCTGTTCGTGGAAAACACCCTTCTATATAGTTAGGCGTATAGGAGTTTTGAAGGAAACACATTACAATAAGGGTACATTAATTAACATTAGTAAATGCAGTAATACACATTAACTAACAGTTAAATAATGTGTCTAGTAATCATTTACTAATGGTGTTCATTTTAACTAAGATTTTTATTTATACATTATTTAATAGTTGCTCCAAATAGTTTGGGAAAATGCTCTGTTGATGACGATGTGTGGACAGCATTACACATGTGAGCTGCTGCAGTTCAGCGAGGCAGCCATGTGTCCCCAAGCCTAAGCTTTTCAATTTCCAGAAAATGGTACTCATTTTATTATTTAATATGTATTTTAAGTTTTAATTTCTCGCTCCTTGGATCTTCGATTCTGCTGTGTCGGTGACTACGTGTGCAAGGGTAGCATCTTGCATCTTTATAGACTATTAAATAATGTATAAATTATACCTAAGTTAACATGAACACCAGTAGTAAATGATTACTAGACACATTTGTTACTGTTAATGAACTGTTGCTTATTACTGCATGAACTAATGTGAATTAATGTACCTTATCGAAAAGTGTTACTGGAATTTTTATACGCTCAAAATAATTGTCTAATCGAACTCCTTGACTGTAGATGAACTTGAGGTTTGAGCTCATTCTACAATACTGCAGCGACCCTGGTAGTGTGTCACTGATTTTAACTATTGGGATGTATTTATCTCATTCAGACAATGAAGTTTACGCGTGGGGGAACAACTCCATGGGCCAGTGTGGCCAGGGGAACTCTACCGGCCCGATCACCAAGCCCAAGAAGGTGGTGGGGCTGGACGGGGTCGCCGTACAGCAGATCTCAGCGGGCACCTCCCACAGCCTGGCCTGGACGGCCCTGCCCAGAGACAGGTCAGCCGCCGGGAGAGTAAACATGTCCACCATGACCTGGTGGCTGAGTAAACGACAGGGTAGTCGGGTCTAAACTCAAGTACAGAGCATTCCTTTTTCTGAACCGCTTGTGTTTTCAAGTTCTTTTTTGTTTTGTTTTGTTTTGTCTTTTATTGTTGGAAGGGCCTTTGTCTAACATATTTGAAATTATGTCCACTAATGTCACCACAGGCAAGTGGTGGCGTGGCACCGGCCCTACTGCGTGGACCTGGAAGAAAGCACTTTCTCCCACCTGCGCTCCTTCCTGGAGCACTACTGCGACGGGATCAACAGCGACGTGCCTCCCCTGCCCTTCCCCTCTTCCAGGTCGGTACACCCAACTGCCCTGGAGGTGTTGAGTACCGGTAGCAAAAAACAGCTAGACAGTCAGCCTGTCTAGCTGACTGATGGGGCTGACCCCCTAGGTAACCAAGCGGTTACATAAACGGAGTCCCATAAACACTGTTTGTGCAGATACAAAACTGCTACGCTTGCTCAATTGTAACTAACATGATTGACCTCATCGGCCTCATTGGGGTTGGAGGATTCATTGTCGGCGAATACAACATAGTCACAGTGTTCTGTTATTATATATATATATGAATGTATTTCCTCTTTGGATTATATATTCACAGTGTCAAATACTGTGCATCAATGTATGGTGTTTTGGGATAAATCCTTATTCCTTAACTGTCAACTTTCAAACAACAGCTGCAGTCACTTTCACGTATGTTTCCCAAAGACAAAACAACACTGCTTTTCAATGTGCGCTGAGACTGTACAGTTCTATACTTAATGCTTTGTAAGATTAGATAAGGTTATGTTACATTCAGTTAAATTGAATGGTATTGTTCCCCAGGTGGGCGGGGCGGAGTAGAAGTAGCATTAGCAATTAGAAAAGAAGAAGAAGCCACAAATAAAGGCAGCAAATAATTGTGTACATAAAAAAGCCTGAATGGCAAGCACAGTAGCATTGAACTGTGATAAAATGACTACATGATATACCTTAAGACAATACTAATTCCCCTGACATTTCCTTGACTTGGCAGGGAGCATCACAACTTTCTCAAACTCTGCCTGCGGCTATTGTCCAATCACCTGGCTCTGGCCCTGGCTGGAGGCGTGGCCACCAGTATTCTGGGGGGTCAAGCCAGGCCTCTGCGCAACCTGCTCTTCAGACTCATGGACTCCTCCGTGCCAGACGAGATCCAGGAGGTGAGTGAGACAGATGGACACTTCTTTATATCCCTGTTTGTGGCACAGTAACATACTTTCAAAAACACCATAACCATTGCAACTGACATGAGACAACGGTTGATGGGCAGTTAAAGGGATAGTTTGGATTTCTTATCAATATCAGTTTAAGTGTACGCTATACAATAAATATTCTCACCGCTTTACCTTGCCGTCAGACAGCCTTTTCCTTTGGCAGTACATTTTGAGAGAATGTTTTTAGGTGGCTAAAATATGTTTTGCTGCTGACCCCATTCACAGCAGTACATTGATTAGCATCTATGTTGGTACAGTTGTCCGCTTGTCCAAACTGGGGGCGTACTGACCGCCTTCTACTGTAGGTAATACACTGACTCTAGGTAATACACTGACTCTAGATAACTACCTCATACAACCCAACTTCAACCAATTTTGAACTATCCCTTTTAACGTGGCGTAAAACACGTACACACATTTTAAAACTGCTGCGTTTCTCTGACATTGACGAGTGTTGCATTCACACACATATGATTGACTGGCAAGATGGATTCCCCGACCCAATCAGGGAAGAAATGCCCTGATTGGTCACAAATTTGCAGGGAGCTGTTTAAAATCGAAATAGTCTCATACAGAGGCAGCTGATGGATGACTATGGCATTTCTAACAAATAACACTCAAATCATAGCTCTTATATGTTTTTTAAATGTGTGTATGTGAAATCTGGTGGTCGGTACAAGGAGTGACTGTGTGTTTGTCCCGGCAGGCGGTGATCGAGACCCTGTCAGTGGGGGCCACCATGCTGCTGCCCCCACTCAGGGAGAGGATGGAGCTACTGCACGCGCTGCTGCCCCAGGGTCCCGACCGCTGGGAGAGTCTCTCCAAAGGACAGGTGCAGTCAGACTCAAGGGTCCTCCAAAGCAGTCCATCCTTCTGTGTGAATGATACTCGCTGTATTCACGGTTTACACACGTATTAGTAGATTGGCCGGCAGCTTCAAACGTTGACTTGCATGTCCACAAAGTATTGCGCAAAGACAAACGGATCTCATCAGATCATTTCATGAAGTGTGTTTGTGTGCGTGTGCGTGTGTCGTGTCACAGAGGATGCAGCTGGACATCATCCTGACTAGTCTGCAGGACCACACCCACGTGGCCTCCCTGCTAGGCTACAGCTCTCCGGCCGACGGCCCCGAGGTCCTCTCCTCTGGCCTGGGCTTCACTGCTGCCCAGGAGCCCTCGTACGGCAGTGCGGCCAGCCACCCCGACACCCACCTGGCCGAGATCCTGATGAAGACCCTGCTGAGAAACCTGGGCTTCTACACCGTATGTCACGGTGCCACTGTCATTAGCGCTAGATTATTTAATGCTAAGATGACATTCAATTCAGTGCAGTTCGCCTGGGTACCCAAGTCTATGGAGTGCAGTGCAGCCTTTATCTCAACCATGTCATGTCAACAAAAGGGAAAGGTTGGCTCACGCCCTCTTGGTTAATCTTGCATGTCTTATCATCTCAGCTCTGGGTGCAGTATAGGGTCACGATGATGATGGTTTTAGATGCTGGTTAATTAATCTGTTCAGTACTTATGAATCACAATCACAACAGCTAATTTGTATGGGAATTGCACCCTCACAAGAAAAAAACAGAGCGTGGAGGAATAATGGTATTGTCTTAACAACATTATAAAACGTGTAGACCAGATGAGCCATGATTTCTGATTGTTATACATAACGCAAGAAGCAACTAAACTGAACTTACTGTTCAGCTGATTGTTCTTCATAATGCAAGAAGCAGCCGAACTGAACTAACTGTTCCCTCCTGTTGTGTTTGTATGCGTGTGCATTCTATGTCGTCAGGACCAGGCGTTTGGCGAGCTAGAGAAGAACAGTGATAAGCTGCAGCAAGGCACATCCTCTTCAGACAGCAGCCAGCCAGCCCACCTCCACCAGCTCCTGTGCTCCCTGCAGAAGCAGCTGCTGGCCTACTGTCACATCAACTCGCTCACCGAGGTAGGAACACTTGACGGGCTCTACTGGCCTTTTATGGCACCGCTACATGTAAAGATTAAGCAGCAACTCATGACAGGTTGTGGTATATGGTTATTATATCACAGCTTAGGCGCGAAAAGTATGGCAATATGAAAGTAACAGACACGCCAATGTAAGTAGTTTTTATTAATAAATAATTTTCAAAGTAAAATAGGCCTTCCTGGCTGCCTGCACATAGTGCGAGGCCGTTGTTATGCAACGTACACGCTAGCATATCTATTTTTTCATCAGGCTAGCTTTATATTGAGTTAATTATTTGGCTATTTATTTACATTTATTACATTTAGCTAACTATCGTAGTTTGTTAGGCCAAGGTTTTTTTTCCTCATACATGGTGTAATACTTAATTATGCAAAGGAATTAGACGTCATAGCCGTGGTATATGGTTAATATACCACGGCTATGAGGTATATGGTTAATATACCATGGCTATGAACCAATCAGATTGCTTGATTTGAGCTACCCGTTTTATAATACGATATGTTGACCACTGCATCAACTGTGCATGTGTGTGTGTGCATGTGTGTGTGTGTGTGTGTGTGTGTGCGTGTGTTCACAGAACTCGAGCAGCGTGGCTCTGCTCCACCTGCACCTGCAGCTCCTTCTGCCTCATGCCACAGACATTTTCTCCCGCTCGGCCGCGCTTATTAAGGAGAGCTCCTGGAACGGCAGTATCAGGGAGAAGCTCCAAGGTAAGGGGACTGTTGTTAGTGGCTGTCAGGGAGAAGATGCAAGGTGAGGGGACTGTTATTAGTGGCTCTCAGGGAAACGCTACAAGGTGAGGGGACTGTTGCTTTGAAGGGGATTGTTGTTAGTTGCCCCCGGGAAAGGGTCGTGTAACGGTTGTCCCGTCCATCGCTGTACTGTACTGTTTTGCGCTTTCCTCTTTTCTCGTATCTGATGAGTCATTTTGCTCATGCTTCTTAGTGTATTTATTAACACTGCAAGTTATTTCATTGCAATGATCACGGATGGGGAAACTAAAATGGTCCTTCCCTAAATGATGATGGAAATGCTCATTTAGTTGTACTGTTACCTATATCAAATGTACTCGGCAACATTTGTGCTAACGAACGCTAAACGTATTATCAATCAGAATCAGTCGTATGGTTTCCCATACTTCCGTGCTTATAGTTTTTTTCTTTTACTCGACTTGCTCTCTACTTGCCTAATCCCACCCTGTCTCCACTGCCACTGCAGATGTGATCTACGTGTCGGCGGCGGGCAGCATGCTGTGCCAAATAATCAACTCCCTGCTGCTGCTGCCTGTGTCGGTGGCCCGGCCCCTGCTGGGCTACCTGCTGGACCTGCTGCCGCCCCTGGATCGCCTCAACCGGCTGCTGCCCGCCGCCTCTCCCCTGGAGGACCAGGAGCTGCAGTGGCCCCTCCATGGTGACAACGATCTAATGATGAGCCGATTAGTCGATTGACAGAAATTAATCGAATTACGCTTTTTATCATCGATTTAACCATTTAGGTCATTTAATCGAGTACGAATGCCAAACATTTGCTACTTGATGCTTCGGAAATTCAAATGTTTGGTTCATGGATAAAATTACTACTTTTTCTTGGCTGCTTGTCAGATAAAGCAAGCAAATTTAAGACATCACTTTGGACTCTTGAACTCTTGACTCTTAAATAATCATTAGTTGCGGCCCTACACGGTCACGAGCGGCAATCATTGACTATCATTGACTATCATATTACCGAAAAAGTACCCTTATTTTACAGGACAATACCTGTCTGGGTGATCAAACCATCGTAAATATCTGCCCGGCATTGTCCTTTTTAAATCTAGCACACATATTCAATGGCACCCAATTACATGGGTATTCGGTGCTATCGACATCTGAAAATGGCCAGCTGACTTTTTTTTCCTGTTATTCTTCCCGTTTACCTGTATACCTGTGTGTTGGTGGTCAAGGCACCCCAGACTTTGTTGAGCCTGCCGCGGGGCCGTCACTGGCCCCGCCGGCCCTGTCCTGGGTGTGGCTGGTGGACCTGGAGAGAACGGCTGCCCTGCTGGTAGGCCGGTGTCTCGGGGGCATGCTGCAGGGCGCACCCACCTCGCTGGAGGAACAGGACACAGCCTACTGGCTCAAAACGCCCCTCTTCAGCAACGGCCTGGAGATGGACATCCCACTGCTGGGTAGGAGGAGCAACAGTCCCTGCTGGGATGGCTTATTATTCAAAGATATTCATTATGTACAGCGAGCTGGTCTTATTTTGCAATAATGACCGGCTCGCTGTACATTATCCTGCTTATTCCATGGCTACTTGCTAAAGAAATATATAATTTGACACAAGATATATTAACCCAAAATGATTTGATTGATTTAAAAATGATTTATTGCTTCCGCTAAATTGTCCATAAGATTCTACGCTATAGCAACGGTCTGTTATTCATAGCAGCGGTCTGCTATTCAGAAATGACAGAACGTAGAATGCCTGTGTTCAACAGAGCCGTGTAGTAAGCTTATTTAATCTCCTGTTTCGTTGCATTTTTTGATACATTGATTTTCTAACCCATCCTACATTGTTTTAAGTGACTTCCTCTTTTCTGTCGTCACTTGTGATGATTGAATGCAGAGAAAGTTTTTTAAAGGCTTCTTAAAAGGAACCCCGGCTATGTAGACTTGTAGGCCCTAATACGCCACTATTGTTCTCTTGTAGTAAAATATGTTGTTAGAAGCACATAAAATATTGCCATTTCTTTAAAAAAGATATAATATGTAGTACATATTTTGACCTACGTACGCCGCCATGTAATCCGCGCGCAATGCACTATGGGATCGATGACGTAGAATGGTTGCGCTTGGTAGAATAGCTATTGACGTTAGTGCTTGTTTACCCGCGTAGTTAGAGTAAAAGTTTTTAAGAGTTAAGTAAAATGCCACATTGTGCTGCTTTTGGGTGCGACTTCCAGTCAAAAGGCAACAAGGGGAGTGATGTGAGTTTACACCGCTTTCCTACTGACAAGAAGATGAGAAAGAAGTGGGAAGATGCCTGTGGACGGACACAATTTCCACAAGATCCGCGGCTGTGTTCACAACATTTTTCTCCCGACGCATTTGAGGCTTTTAGTCGACCACAACTGCTGAAAGAGCTCGTCGGAGCGGCTGGGTATAAACGAAGACTACAATCAAATGCTTTCCCGACAATTTTCTCACATAAGGAGCCTAAACGTATACCTAAACCTATAGCATCATTATAACACAATGGTTATGGAAAATAGAACGACAGTACATTGAATTAAATTGCAATGAAGTTACAAACGATCCGCAACATTAAGAGAATAGGCTCCGAAACAGATAAACAGTGGCCGGGATCCCACCTCGGCCGGCGCGCCCTCACTTTCATTGCGCCGTTAGACTCCTTGGTCCGTGTTTCAAGACGGGTCGGGTGGGTAGCCGACATCGCCGCCGACCCCTTGCGCCAGTTGTACGTGTCTATGATTGTGATTATGTTTATGATTGTGATTGTCTATGATTATACACATATGATGTGCACACCAGCATTTTTTACATCCACATTGGCTTTAATTTTAAATTCTAGAACCCTGCATAACTGAAACAGAAAAGTTGTTTAAACATTGCAAGACATTAAAGTGCTCATGATGAAATGCATTAAAATGTTTTAAATGTTTAATTGAAATCTCTCCGTGATTCATCTACTTCTGTATCATCAATATCTACATCCTCAAACCCTGTATAGATTCCACTTGGTTCTGGGTAGACATTTCTTATTTTGGTAACTGCACATGCAGGAATGACTGCGGATTATTCTCCCTAGTCTGCCATGCATCCACCATGTAAACTGCCGATATGAGGCATATCTGTAAGACCTGCAACCAGAGCATTCATCTTTTTAATACTTAACATTAACTTTTGTGGGTTTTCATCTGAGGACTTGAGTTACTGATTGAAGCTAATAGATAAACAACAAACATCCTACTATTGATATAGAAAAATAACATGGTCTTTCTATAGATATGTCAACAAATGTATACATGTGCAAAATAAGGTAGGCTATCTAATAAGGCGGGACCACTGAGCAATCTGGACAGCTCCGTAGCTGCTCCTAGCTGACCGACAGGAGGATCAGCAACCCGGACAGCGCCGCCGGCTATCGAGCTTTGAGGCTACCTATTGTGACCCGGTTCCGATTGGGAAGGGCAGCACTCTCCCGGTCGTGGAGGCTGTTTCGCTCGGGTTCAAATTGAAAAGGCTGAATAGATTACATGTTTATGTCGCTGTATAGTCTCAACCAGAGCCGTATATTGGGAAAATAATGAGTTCGCTAGTCTCAACAGGGTTTCCGAAGCCGGCAAGTGCAACCATATGACGTCACTACCCAGACGTTAACAACAATGGCGGCCTACGAGTTAAACTATTTTTTACAAATTTTATAAAAACGAAGACATTAAGACGGTTTTTTATATCACTTTATAATAATTGATACATTTATCTTTTAAGAACTACAAGTCGACATAGCCGGGGTTCCCTTTAAGTACTCAAAGGTTGCTTTGGTTTGTTCCCTCCAGACCCCTGCATCACCTCCTTCCTGGAGGCAGCACTGTCCGGCAACGAGGAGCAGAAGCCCCTGGACTGCACACTGTGTCCAGACCTGAGCGTTCTGGCAGACCTGGCTCTGGGCTCCACCAAAGAGCCTAGCAACAGCCTGTGGATCAACATGCAAGACTATGCACTCAGCAAAGGTCTGTGTTTGGGACTGGACTCACTGACACCACATCTATATGTACCTTGTCTTGCAGTAGCTTACATCACATCTATATATACCTTGTCTTGCCATAGCTTACATCACATCTATATGTACCTTTTCTTGTGTAGTGTACATCACATCTATATGTACTTGTCTTGCCATAGCTTACATCACACCTGTGATGAATTGAAAGGAAGACGCTGGAGAGATGTGTAATGTGATTTTAATTTCTGTTGTTAACAGTTCTAAAGGTAATCAAAAAATTGTGATATACGTTGTTATCTGCCGTGTGCTGCCACCACACTGACAAAACCGGTGTGGTTCAGGTGTCACCTCGCTGTCACGGTGCTGAAAAGAGTCGTTATTTCACAGCGGTTTTATTTCTCCATTTCGATTTTAGTCATTTTAGGCATCCAATAGCTTATTATATATATATATATATATATATATATATATATATATTAGGGATGGGCATTCGAAGAAATGTCCTTGATCGATCATCGCTAGAATTATCGATCAATTATCGATTAATTGTTATTTTTTTTGGGTGGGGGGGGGCGGGGGGTGGAGGTGCGCGATTGTTGACGGGGGGGGGGGGGGGGGGGGGGCGCGCGTTTGTAGCGCACCCCGGACCTATGACCGACGTATTATGACAGTCCTGGACCGGCCCAATAATCTGGACCGGCCCAAAAATAATAATACACAAAATAAAAAATACAAAATAATCGGCCTGAAATCGTCCGGCCGAACCTCCCTATGGCAGCCCGTCCCTGGTTATAGGCCTATGCGGCGCTCGTAAAAGCCGAACAATGCGCCTACATGCGCTCTTAAAGGTTTGGAAACGATTCAACAACAAGACTACATCTGTATTCCAATCACAATAAGTAGCCTACGTATCGGCCAACAATAATCAAACACGGCAGTAAAAGTGGGCATTGAACTGTATAACTGTTTTGAATAAAAGGGGAAAAGGCCGACATACGCCCATACAATATGCAGCCGACGCTCGGAAAAGGCTTGCGACAAACAGATGAGCCACACATTTAGAAACAATTGCATGAACTATCTAAAAGCAATACCTTAGTCAGAAAATAGATATGAGGCTGAACGTTTTGCTAAAATGTCACATTTATGGAAATATTGAAAATGTTGGAGCGGCTGGCTTGACCACGCGAACCGAGAGACGGCTGTCTTGACCGCAGTACGCGATCGGTCATTAATCAATAATCGTATTTAACCGTATAACTGCACACAACTTTATTTAAAATCAAATGTAAAACATGTGTGTTTGTATTGTGGTGTCCGGTGCGTGTGGATGTGTGGCTCCTCCGGCGGAGTGGTTCATGTTAATAGCGGAGTCCGGGAGGGTTCACCTTCACGGCGTAGTCACTAGGGATGTGCGACTATCGTTTTAAACAATACTAAAGTGTTTTTTAAAGTTAGAAAGATATTAGATATTCAACCGATATTCACGCTCCGAATTACAGCGATCAGACACGGGGAACTAAAGCCGCGATCACCGCACCGCTTCACAGTATGCAACACAACGTCCTTTTGATCGATAACAATATAAATTGATCGACACATTTCTTAACGATCAATGATCGATCATCGATTAATTATGCCCATCCCTAATATATATATATATATGTATATATTCTATAGCAACTCAAACAAATAGCCTTGCTGTGGTGTCTCTCGTTGCAGACTGGGACAACGCATCTCTCAGTAACGAGTCTCTGTTGGACACGGTGTCCCGGTTCGTGCTGGCAGCCCTGCTGAAACACACAGCTCTGCTGGGCCAGGCCTGTGGAGAGGGAAGGTAAAGCAGCAGCACTCACACACATGAGGGAAATATACTTAAGCAATAAGCCACAAGAGGCCGTGGTTTACAGTGATTTTAGAACAGCTATGGGGCGTATTTAGGCATGAAGCAAAGCTAGCATACAGGCAACATGGGCTTGTGTAGAGGCAACACAGTATTTTACAACGGCTTCATCAGAATCAAGGACCGGAACTATCCGTTTTATAAAATCTAATTGAAAACTGACTTGTCTATTTGTCTCTTATGTTTGTATTGTTCCGGTACACCAACATCAGATCTAGGAATAAAATAAACATGTGAATAAACATACCTAATTCAGTACCTTAGTGATTCTGGTCGATCTCGCTGTAACTCTTGTTGATAAGCCATCCTCCCTTTGTAATTAGGTACCAGCCTTGTAAGTCTCTGGCAGAGGTGTATCGTAGTGTATACAAAGTACGGAACCGCCTGCTGGCTTGTAAGAACATGGACTTCATCCAGACTCGCTCCTCCTCGCGAGAAAGGCGGGTGAGTGGTCCAAGGAAAAGCACACAACAAACATCACATGGATCATTCACGTCGCACTAACATTTGCCATTAATCCTCTCGCACTCATACGTACCGGTGGTGAGCTGCTTGACCTGAATGTGACTCTCCGACTGCTCCCATACAGATCTCCGACAATCAGGACTCTGTGGACGTGGACCCCCAGGAGCACTCTTTCACACGCACCATCGACGAGGAGGCGGAGCTGGAGGAGAGGGCGGACCGCGAGCGAGACGAGGGCCACCCGGAGCAGGACGACGAAGAGGAGGATCGAGACCATGAAGTGATGACCGCTGGCAGTAAGTCCACCTGACCGCCTGCACTGCAGCACGTTAAGATCGGGCACTTCCTCCGGGTCACTGCCTCCCACCGGTCATTATTGCACAATAAACCCTGACAGGGTGATGCAGGACCCCGATGCGAAAGAAAAAAAAGAATTTGCCACAAACGATAACGAAAAACATTGATTGATTTTTACAATGATTGTATTGCTTCCGCTAAAAAAAAATACTATGGTAGATACTACGGTTGGAAATAGTGTCCATAGCCGTTGTTCATAGCAGCGGTCTGCTATTCAGAAATAACAGACCGTAGTAATGGACCAATCAGAATCGAGTATTCAAGAAAGTGTAATAAATAATAATTTTTCTTTGATGCGGAAAATTTCACAAAAATCAATCGGTGATAAAAACGTTGTTCATTTTCTTTCTCCATGTGATGTTACGTTACAAACCAACTGTCGCTGGTATTTTGGTGACGAGTGTCAGAATGTCGCCACTAGGGATGTAACGATATACCGTTTTACGGTATATCGCGATATGAAAAGGCCACGAATGTCAACCGTACATTTTTTCATGTAATACCGTGTCGCGGTATAGCTGCGAGATTGCATGGCAAATGCGCACTGTCATTGTGGGGAGTCTGGTGAGCGACATTGTCATTAAAACGTTGCACTCAACTTAACACTGTATGCCCAGGCAGCCCACTAGGGTGGCCATTCATCCGGATTTAGGCTGGACTGTCCGGTTTTTCAATGCCCTGTCCGGCGTCCGGCGCAGCATCAAGCCGGACGCGTATTTGTCCTCCTTTTTGAGACATCCCCGCCGGTCATAGGTCCGCCCGCCGGTCATAGGTCCGTGATGTGTTACGATCGCGCGCACCCCCCCCTCCCCTCGTCGGCCGTAGGTCCGGGGTGTGTTGCGATCGCGCGCGCCCCCCCCCCCCGGCGGTGTCGGGGAACGAACGGCGCGTGACCATCGCCCATGTCGCCGACACGCTTCTTCTACAAAACGTCTAATTGACAGCTAAAAGTTAATATTGTATCGTGATATCGTGATATTAATTTTGATATCGTATCGTATCGTATCGTACTAAAAATATCATATCGTTACATCCCTAGTCGCCACATTACAACAGGATGTTTGTGGGGCTGTGTATAGCGAGACAGTTCAAATAACACACACTTATTCCCCTCTCCCAAAACACCCCTGCCACGGCCAACGCCACCTGGGCCAATTCGTGCCTTCTCTGTCCAATCCACACATCCTTAAGCTTCCTCAGTGCCACAGGATTAGCTTAGACCTGCTTAACTATGCCTTGTGCTCTGCATGGCTCACCCTGGCAGCCCCTCTGGAAAAGGCTTTTGTAGTTGCACATGCTGAATGCTGTTTACATTCACTCATTCAAGGTGTACCACTATTTAGGTTTAGCTTTTATTTGTTACAGTCCGCCCGTCGTGGGTGTTGCCTTTTTAATGTAATACATTGCATGCTCATGCACACAAGACAAATCTCAAAACATATTTGATATTGAAAATTATAATTGAAATACTGGATATAGTTATTAGTATTAGCCACTTGCGGTACAATTCAGTAATGCTCGGTCAAAGTCAGTGTGGCTGTTGCTGAAGTGGGCTTTCTCGTTCGATTAAAGTGTGGTTTCTTGTTACGTCTAATTTAACACGTGGCTGCTGTTTGTTCCCTAACCTTCCCTAACCCATTGCCCTGTTGTGTGTATGTTATGTTTTATGTGTGTGTTTGGTGCGTGTGTGCGTGTGTTTTTGTGTGTTTTGCACCACACAGAAATCTTTCAATGTTTCCTCTCAGCGCGCGAGGCGGCCCGCAGCCGCGAGAGAGAGAGAGCCAGCAGCAGTGGCACCGGCCTGGGGCCCTGCCCCGGCCCCAGGAGCGGTGAGGAGGAGACCCCCGGCTCCCAGGAGGAGAGGAGGGGCAGCGTGGGTCTCGCCGAGGGACAGGACCTCTACACGGCCGCCTGCAACTCGGTGATCCACCGCTGTGCCCTCCTGCTGCTGGGCGTGAGCCCTGTCCTGGGGGACCTGAGCAGACAGAACCAGGAGGAGGAGCAGGTCCAGTCTGCCGGTGGGGGGGCACAGGAGGGCCTGAGCTTCATGACCAGGTCAGCCAAAAACACACTTTTAGACAGACCTTTTATCCACAATCTTGCTAATTACAATTTTTACTAAGCAATATTTTAGATGGACCGGTTTATATTTTGAACTTGTTGAGCCAAAAATAAAGGCATTTATATTTGGTATAATGTTAGCACAACATTAAAAAACAACAACTGGAAGTTGCTAATTGTAATTTCTGGAATGCAACTAAAACTATTTGACCTATTTCACATATTTCAACCAGTCCTTTTTTTTTTTTTTTTTTACATTCCAAGTCCTTTCTCTCTGCTTTGTTGTAGGCTTTTGATTTCCACAACTTCGAAAAACTCCATTAAAATCTCCAACTATCTTTGCCAAGTTCAGGCCAATATTGAGACATCTTTTTCTAGCATAAAAGCAGTATGGCATTTCACTTAAAAGAAATGCCATATTGTTTCCTGTACATGACTAGTCAAGGCTTGGCAATGATGTGTACCAAGAATAATGTGATGGCACACTGTGTTCCCGTAATATGCCACCACATTAGCAGTGGATACATATTGTGTGTGTGTGTGTGTGTGTGTGTGTGTGTGTGTGTGTGTGTGTGTGTGTGTGTGTGTGTGTGTGTGTGTGTGTGTGTGTGTGTGTGTGTGTGTGTGTGTGTGTGGTAGGAGTGAGAGTCTGAGTGCAGAGAGCCATTCAGTGCAGAGCAGTCCCAGCTTCAGGTTGCTCAAGTCCAGGAGCGAGTCGGACCTCTCCCAGCCCGAGTCTGACGAGGAGGGTTACACCCTGGTAAGACCTTACGCTTGCTTGTATACACAATGGTGCAACATACAAGAAACGGCATGCACACAGTAACCTTTACACAGACACACAGTAGTGGAAATTTGCAATTCTTTGGTGTCAGTGGTGGCTTATGATTATTGTAATTCATGTGCCAATGACACGTAGAAATGTGCTTTCTTAACACATACCATCACCAACACCACCTCCTCCCTTTCTCTCGGCATGCCCTGTAGGTGTGTGATGTGTAAGCATGAGGTGCAAGTCGAGCTGTTGTGGCGGTAGTGTGATGGAATGGTTTGTCTGCTTTCCCTCAGAGTGGACGGAGAAACGTTGACCTGGACCTGGCCTTCTCTCACAAAAAAAGAGGTAGCGTTGACAACCGGCTCGAATATGATCTACTATTGGAACGTGATGATGAAGATATTGATGTTGACGCTGTGTTACTCTTGATTCTTGTTGTTTTTGTCCTCTGATTTCTGTGCGAGGTAGTTTATTTACTGCTTTTGGGGCAGTTGAGCCCTAAAAACCAGAGGAGCTCCAAGCAAGTAAACAATGGCATGTCTCCACCTCTTGTTCTATAGCCACTACGCTCCATGACTGTGATGCTCCATCCCTACCTCTCCATACGCACAGCAATCCATACACTATTTTCCCTTTTAGCATTCCAATGTGCCAGCCGTGCATTCACCGCATGAAGAGCAAAGGGAAAAAGAAGCCATACGAATTGGTGTATTACAATGCATTACAAGTGCTCGTTATATTCCCTGAATTATAAAAAAAGAAAAACCCTAATTAATTCCCTTGTAATTGAATGGAATTGTTCTGCTGAGTATATTGCATTAGTTAATGGCAAGTTTCAGCAATGTTATGTGAATTGCAGTATAAATTATGTTGACAATTTCTTTATGGCCATGCAAGCCCGCTTTTTCCATTTCTCCACGACTACATTCTGTCATAATTCAATATAGGAAACTGGTGCATTAATAAACACAGTGTAGATCAGAGGCTGATGATATTGGCTTAACGAGTAACTAAATAAAATAAAGCAAAATCGAAACAACCAAATCAAGGTTGTTCATTTGGTGGTGCCGAGTAAAGTCACTGGTGTTGAATAAACTACTTTGTGCTAACTGAGTCATACCATGGCAAGTGCAGTCACTCTGGTGATGACGTCACCAGGAGGCGGTGCTGTCCCCGAGTTAGGATTTGAATGTTTGGCTACACTTTCTTTCACGTCAGATGAACGGCTTGTTGAAGCAGCACATTTAAGCCTTCGGGTAAACTATGACAGAATAACTAAAGGCATCCCATAACATGGCAGTTCTACTCCAGATAACAGCCTCCTCCATACACCCCCACATCTGTTCACGCTCACGTTTGTGATCAAGTGATAGTGAAGCCTTCCCCTCCTCCATCTCCCCCTTGTTTCCGGCCCAGGCCTGCTGTACAGCTCTCCAGACTCCCTGGCCGAGTCGTGGTTCCGGGCAAAGCTGAGTCGCCAGCGAAGCTACAGCTCGGCCCTGTCCTATGAGGACTCTGAGCTGGAGCTGAGTCGCTCGCTGGGTGTGCATGCCCTCATCGACAACATGGTGAGCTTCATCAGCGGCGACGTGGGCCTGGCTCCAGCTTTCAGGGAGCCCGACGAGGGCATGTCCACCAGCCCCCAGGCCACCGTGCTGGCCATGGAGCAGCAGCAGAACAGGGCTGAGGTACTGTACATACCCTGTCATTATGTCTTTATTATTACACGACTTTGTTAAATACTCGATTCTGATCAATTACGTCAATTACGGCATTCTGCTGTCTGTTATTTCTGAATAGCAGACCGCTGCTTTGAATAACAGAACGTTGCTATGGACACTATTTCCAACCGTAAAACCTAATGGAGTATTTTCTTTAGTGGAAGCAATAAAATCATTTTTAAATCAATAAAAATGATTCGGGTCGGCGTCCTACATCACCCTGCCGGAGTTTATTTTGCAATAAAGACCGGCTTGCTGTACATTATCCCTTACTTGTCACATGTTTCATCTTGGATCCAGCAGTCCTACTATGCTATAGCAGAACTTCTGGGGGGAGATGGCCCAAAGCCTGGGCTGGAAAGCAAAAACTGAAAGGGGCGGGGTTACGCCTGTTTCCTGTTTCGTTACAGAGATATTCTACTGAAGAGAAACTTGCTTGTGCGAAGGGGATTTTAATAAGTGTATTTCTACAGTGGCCAGTCTACATGGTGTTTATTTTAATCCTTTACAGGCACTTTGCCTAAGAAGGTTGGTGTCCGGACAGGATGTTTTAGCTTGTCTTCCCACCGTAAAAATCTTTAGTGGGGCTGGCCGAGTTTTGTTCGCTGTTACAGCTCCCCGCCTCTCGCAACATGATTTGTCGAAACAAATATGAAGCGAAAGAAAGTGAAACGCTCTATTCACCCATATTTTAGCTAGTCTGCGATCAGACTAGGGATGTAACGATATGACATTTTTAATACGATACGATATCAAAATTAATATCACGATATCACAATACAATATTAACTTTTAGCTGTCAATTAGATGTTTTGTAGAAGAAGCGTGTCGGCGACATGGCCGACGGTCACGCGCCGTTCGTTCCCCGATACCGCCGCACCCGCACGCCACCGGGCGCCTTGGACCTACGGCCGATGGGGAGGCGCGCGCGCGATCGTAACACACCTCGGACCTACGGCCGACGGGGGGGGGGGGGGGGGGGGGGCGTGATAGTAACACACCCCGGACCTACGGCCGACGAGGGGGGGGGGGGGGGGTGCGCGCGATAGCAACACACCTCGGACCTACGGCCGACGAGGGGGGGGGGGGGGGGGGGGGGTGCACACAATAGTAACACACCCCGGACCTATGACTGGCGGGGGGGTCTCAAAAAGGAGGACAAATACGCGTCCGGCTTGATGCTGCGCCGGACGCCGGACAGGGCATTGAAAAACCGGACAGTCCGGGAGCCGGACGAATGGCCACCCTAGTGGGCTGCCTGGGCATACAGTGTTAAGTTGAGTGCAACGTTTTAATGACAATGTCGCTCACCAGACTCCCCACAATGACAGTGCGCATGTGCCATGCAATCTCGCAGCTATACCGCGACACGGTATTACATGAAAAAACGTACGGTTGACATTCGTGGCCTTTTCATATCGCGATATACCGTTTTACGGTATATCGTTACATCCCTAGATCAGACTTTAGATTATTAATCTAAAGTCTATTAATAGTGAGATTATCGCATGTCATATGCATAAGGGTCATCTTTTGCGGGTTTGGGTCGAGTTTTATGTTCATGCTGGCCTCTAAATAAGAGCCTTTGGAAGGATAGTAATCTAGAATGAACTTGATCCCGTTGTGTGTTTTGTAGTTGCGTTTGGAAGCGCTGCACCAGATCGTGGTGCTGATCTCTGGCATGGAGGAGAAGGGCAGCCAGCAGGGTCCAGTCCCGGGCCGCTCCAGTGCTGCCTTCCAGTCCTCCTCCCTGCTCACCTCGGTGCGGCTGCAGTTCCTGGCTGGCTGCTTCGGCCTGGGCACGGTGGGCACTGGAGGGCTTAAAGGAGAGAACGTTCAGCTGCACCACTACCAGGTACAAGGCTTACAGGCTGTAGCGCAATTACTAATTATTTGGTGGCTGGTGTTTTTGATTCATCTGAAAATTAAAACCATAAATTGACCATTCCTCATCTATGGCAGTGTTTCTCAAATCGGGGTACTTTAAAGGTTTGCAGAGGGTACTAGGAACATTTTTCATAAATCTGAATACTTGCATACAAGTTCGAGACATCTTTGCAATGAATGACAACAATCATAAGTTTAACACAAGCCCATGTGAGTATTCACACCAACCATGTAATCTTCATGTTTATTAATAACATTCACATATATTTTATTTATGTTCAATTACATTTTTCCAAAATTGTTGAAAAAATTGTTTGCTGGTGGAAGGGGTACGTGGCTCAAAAAAATATCTTAGAGTGGGTACATTAGTAAAAACCAACCACTGGTCTATAGGACATGATTACCCGTTGTTCATATTTGAGGATTCAATGTATACTTTTTTTATGTAATGGAAGACACTTTTTTAACGTGGATGAAGATGGCCCTAACGTATGCATGCGGCTGTGTGGTATTTTGTAGGATGGTGTGAAAGCTGCAAAGAGGAGTCTTCAGATGGACATCCAGACTGCTGTACACAAGATCTACCAGCAGTTATCCGTCACACTGGAGAGGGCACTGCAGGCCAACAAGCACCACATAGGTACAACACTTTCAACAATGTAAAACGCCTGGAACAAAGCAGAACCAATTAGTTTTTTTATTTGATGCACAGAACAAGTGTTTGGTAATCCTGATTAAGAAAATAAACCATGATTCAGACAATATTCAACGCCCGTTATCCAAGACAAGACATGAGAAAGCCAGTTGCGGTGCAGTACATCAGATCGTTGACTGAAAACTCTTCTGGTATTTGTTCGTATTTATTTGTGTTCCTGTTTTACCCTGGTCATTTAAAGCACATCGGATGTTCTGTGTGGATGGTGCAAGAATTGTGTGATCTTTGAAAGAGATCCAGCCGTGTGCAAACCAAACAATGGCAAGGGCAATGACACGTCATGTAAACAGACGGAAACATTATTCTGTTATTTGGTTCAGTGGAAATTCCCTATGTGGAAAATGTTTCCCCATTTCCGAAAGCTACGTCAAAGCATTCGGATTAGTTAGTTGTGAATTTGGCTCGGATGTTGTTATTAAAAAAACAACAACTAAAAGACAGACAACAGGGTGCTGTAGGTCAGCTAAACTCCCAGTGTGATGCAATATAATCAGTGGTGGTTTGCTCGGCATGACCGTGCAATTCTATGTAATTCTCATATTAGAAATGTGATGTTTAGGTAAGAGACTGGAGCAGGTGAAGATGTAGGGCTTTATGTCGGCTCGGTGGTTAACGCTGTTGCTTTACAGCGAGATAGTCCTGGGTTCAAAAGAATATTCTCCCTGTGTCTTCCTGCTGTTGAAGTTACATCATGGATGTTGATGAAATCCAACCCTTCACCCAGCCATTCCTGAATAAGGGGTTAAATGAAAATAATGGATTATGTTTTGAATGGTTAGGCTTGGGAATGGAAATGATTAACCCAATAATTTCCATTCTCAAGCCTAAGGGTCAAAAATGTACTTTTAGTTTAATGTTGTCTTTTTACCTGCCAAATGGTCAAATACATGTTCATTTTGAACCCTAACCATTCAAAACATAACCAATTATTTTTAATGATTGCACATATAGCTTATAACAGCAGATATAGTTATAGTTATAAGCTACAGATAGTTTATAACACTGCAATGGCCCCATCCAGCTTGTGTCGTTTTTACACACTAGAACACCCTTTCGCCTCCTCACCTTTTTTGTTCTTCTATCGTTCTTATTCCTCCGCATGGTAGAAGCTCAGCAGCGCCTTCTGCTGGTCACCGTCTTTGCGCTGAGTGTGCGCTACCAGCCGGTGGACGTGTCCCTGGCCATCTCCAGCGGGCTTCTCAATGTGCTGTCCCAGCTGTGTGGCACAGAGACCATGCTGGGTCAGCCGCTGCAGCTGCTGCACAAGCCCGGGGTCTCGCAGCTCAGCACGGCCCTCAAGGTGGCCTCCACACGCCTACTGCAGATCCTGGCCATCAGCACCGGGTGAGCGACACTGAAGGGGAGGGACGGGGAGGGGGGGGAGGAGGAGGAGGAGGAGGGGGGAGGAGAGAGAGAGAGAGAGAGAGAGAGAGAGACTCTACGGTCTCCTGTTATTACACAGCTTTGTTGAATACTCGATTCTGATTGGTCAACTACAGAACTCTACGGTCTGTTATTTCTGAATAGCAGAACATGCTATGAATAACAGATGTTGGGACAGGTGCAAAATATTGTTTTAAATATTGTTGAATTTTCCCTTCACAAATAAGATATATGTATGTATATATGCTTTGCTTCATTACAAACAATAGGGTTATATTTATGTTTTTGGTCGCACTTCAAATATGAAGCGAAATTCGCCATGTGCTTTGGGCTTTAATGTTCTTGGGTGTTAACTTACAGATTTCATTTGGTATTGAATAGTTCCAACTATGCTATGTTTTCTTCAAAATGAAAATGAGTACTTTTTATGCATTTTTAAATGTTTGCTTTTTCATTTATATCTTCCTACAATGGTTTTAAACATTTTTTTTCATTACTTACCTGCTACAATTGGTAAGCCAATTGGCATCCTCCCGGACATGTTATTTGACACCTGAGGTCCTCGCTCTTCTTCTGTGGTTTTTGCAGGACCTATGCAGACAAGCTGGGTCCCAAGGTGGTTCAGTCTCTGCTGGACCTGCTGTGCAGTCAGCTAAAGAACCTGCTGTCCCAGGCTGGCATCAGCCTGCTCTCCTCTGGCAGGGACCAAGAAGATACCAAACAAGATGATGGTGCAGATGCTGACAAAAAAGACTTCAGAGGTACGCTGACACTTTCTACAAAACACTAGCCTGGCAAGCCAGACCCACATCAGAAAGATGTAGGGTCTGGCATTGCTCCATTGGCAGTGTGGGTGGGATAAACGGTTGTCTTTCAAGTTCCCTCTGCACACAATAGGATAGCGCTACAACCAATCAGAGCAACGAAGAAGGTGACGTAGTCAGAGCGACGGAAATTAGTCCATGGGGAAGTGTTCCGTATGGTGGATTGTGGAAGAATAGTGAAATAAAATGTTAACTTCAAGTCTTGAAGAGTCGCGGCCAAAGCTGAGTCGAAAGACAGCTGTTCGCCAGCGGCAGCAGCCATTGTTTCCCTCTAACACGGAACCGTCGCAA
Source organism: Merluccius polli (assembly GCA_030340625.1). Taxonomy (NCBI): domain Eukaryota; kingdom Metazoa; phylum Chordata; class Actinopteri; order Gadiformes; family Merlucciidae; genus Merluccius; species Merluccius polli. Next base: position 208,348 of record JAOPHQ010004271.1, on the reverse strand, counting down.
CTCTGTCGTCATGGTAGCCAGGCTTCCGATTCCGCCCCTCACGATGTGATTGGCCTGACAGATTTTCTGTTTCCAGCAGCACAAAACGACGACAAAAGGCTAGATCCCCTGGCTGCAAATTAAATTTGCTGCCGCTAGGGGCGTCTAGATTTCTAGTCCAACAAAACACAACTAGATCATCATAAAAATGTAAATGTGCTGTAGGTAAGATTTAAGAGCTATTTTAGTTGTGTAGTTTTCAAAATCTTGCACTCTTCTGCTCTTAAATCTTACCTGAAGCAGCTTTAATACCTGAAGCAGCTTTAATAACGCTCTAATGTAAATATGAACTACTTCCCCCTCTTTTTCGACAGCTCTGCTTCGGAAGCAGCACACGGCCGAGCTGCACCTGGGAGACTTCCTGGTCTTCCTCAGGAGAGTGGTGTCCTCCAAGGCCATCCAGTCCAAGATGGCCTCCCCCAAATGGACCGAAGTCTTGCTTAATATTGCAGCCCAGAAATGCTGCTCAGGTGCGGTTCATTGTTGTCGTACAAAGAATGAATCCATAACTTCCAATGAATCTCGCCATAATAGCTCTGTTGATGTGATCCTTTTTTTTTCTTTTCCTCAGGAGTCCCTCTTGTGGGGAACTTGAGAACTCGACTGCTTGCACTCCATGTCCTGGAGGCCGTTCTGCCTGCCTGCAATGTAGAGGATGACCAAATGACCCAGGTACTATTCGCGTGTCTACGTTCCGTCTGCTTTGAGCTACAAACAGGAACAAGTCGTTGAAGAGGTCTCAATCCTGAATCACATGGTTTTATGTCACTGTCGCCTATACCTCTCCCACGTTTGCCTCAGTCTGTCCACCTTTGATACTGACTACATAACGAGAATACAGCTTTACTAACGTATACACATTCACATATAACTGTAGCCTTGGTGACTTAATGGTGCCCTATGGCAAATGTAATTTGTATACATCCTGGGTAAAGATATAAAAGTCAGCCAACCACAGAAATGCGTTGTGTTCCAGGTGGTGGAGCGTCTGTTCTCCCTGCTGTCTGACTGCATGTGGGAGGCACCCGTGGCCCAGGCCAAGCACACCATCCAGATCAAAGAGAGGGTGCAGGAGCTCAAGCTACAGGTATGCTACCAACCAACCGTTCCTCCTGTCCTCCAACCTACACGCAAGTACCCATTGGCCTGTTCAGTGACTGACAGGTGGATTGATCTATAGGGAGATGCCGAGGAGGAGGACGAGAACCTGCCCATCCAGGAAGTGTCGTTTGACCCAGAGAAGGCCCAGTGTTGCGTAGTTGAGAATGGCCAGGGGCTGACACACGGCAGCGGGGGAAAAGGCTACGGTCTGGCCTCCACTGGGATCTCCTCTGGATGCTACCAGTGGAAGGTATGCTGCTACCGCTACAGCACTGACATGTAGCTCAGAAATAGATATGACTATTAATGGGTAATAAAATGAAACTGATATACTGGCCTTTTGTTTAGAAGAGACATCGACTTTTAACCAGTTCCATGCAATAGCCAGTAGGTTCCTGGAAAGATTTAAGAGAGCCTTTCATATTGATTGCATATAGGATTATTTGTAAAAAAATAATAAATAAAATGGAATTGCTGTAAAAATACCACACATTGCCTCTTTAAGGGGACTCCATTTTAGAGTTCCCTCAATATGTATTTATTCCTAAGGTTTTTAGCACGACTTTAGCACGATGAGAGATGAATGTTGTGGGAATATTGTCTGATTCTACACCGTAAATATCTCTTATTGTCCTTGAGGAGTGTACTATACCGTGTTGAAGGGGCTGCAACAATCAATAAGCCAATAATCCCTCTACATTTGACTCATAATCCCATGCACACTCTTCAACCTTTAAAAAACAAAAAATTGTGTTCTTTAAGTTCTACATCGTGAAGGAGAACCGGGGCAACGAGGGCACATGCGTTGGCGTGTCCCGGTGGCCCGTGCACGACTTCAACCACCGCACCACGTCGGACATGTGGCTGTACCGCGCCTACAGCGGCAACCTCTACCACAATGGCGAGCAGACGCTCACCCTCAGCAGCTTCACGCAGGGTGACTTCATCACCTGCGTCCTGGACATGGAGGCCCGCACCATCTCCTTCGGCAAGAACGGCGAGGTGAGAGAGGGGGGGAGAGAGAGAGAGAGCGCCCAGGAGGAGGAAATAAGAGTTTGACCCATTTTTATTTTAGTCTGAATGAATGATGTTCCAGTCACAGAATGGTATTGTTATTATTTTGGTTGTTTTTGGAAAAAATTCGAAAGACAGGAATCTTTGTATCTCGCACATTCTGCTATTCAGAAATAACAGACCGTAGAGTTCTGTAATTGACCAATCAGAAGAATCGGTCTTGTATCTATTCTGTTGTAGATGTTATTTTTATTGGGTTTGTAAAAGATATCCCATCTATTATAACAGGAGATTAGTCCCTTGTCACAAACACGCATGTAATGTCTAACCGTAGTCGCTGTAGACATCAAATATTTACTGCGTTGACTAAACTGATTAAACGACTCTCTCCGCAGGAGCCTAAATTGGCCTTTGAGGATGTTGATGCCACTGAGCTCTACCCCTGTGTTATGTTCTACAGCAGTAATCCAGGGGAGAAGGTAAGACAACCTGTGATTTACAATATTTAACATTTAACACAATTGAGTATCTGTCTCGGCATAACATTCATCTCAGGATAAGGGAAGAGCAAATGTAGGTCTGCAAGCATGCAGTTGGCATGCAACATAATGAATTACCATGCTTGTTTTCCCAAGCATGGTAATAAAATAAAGCAGTAGGTTGTTTATTGTCATTCTACATGTCACAATCCCTGTGTATACATCTTTGAACCGGCGTCCAAACCTCCGCGTGGTCCGTTTGTCTGCATGCTTCCTAATGGAACAAGTGTCATCAGCTGAGCTTAACCCTCAACATGTGTCCAGGTGAAGATCTGCGACATGCAGATGCGCGGCACGCCTCGGGACCTGCTGCCCGGTGATCCGGTCTGCAGCCCTGTGGCCACGGTGCTGGCCGAGGCCACCACACAGCTCATCCGCATCCTGCACCGCGCCGACCACTGGACCCACCGCATCAACAAGATCATGGTGGAGCGCCTCCACACGATCAAGGCCTGCTTCCGGGAGTCTGCGTCCAGCAGCGGCGGTGGCCAGAGGCTGAAGAAGAGTCGCTCGGTGCAGAGCCGCGAGGAGCACGACGCGCAGAGAGAGAGCCAGGACGCGGCCCTCTTCCAGGAGGAGCGAGGTCGGCAGGGGCGCCTCGGGGAGCTGTCGGAGCAGCACCTGCGGACGCTGTGCACGGAGGTGTGGCCCGTGCTGGCGGTGATTGGCGGCACGGACGGCGGCCTGCGAGTCGGGGGCCGCTGCGTGCACAAGCAGACGGGCCGGCACGCCACCCTGCTCGGGGTGGTGAAGGAGGGAAGCACCTCGGCCAAGGTGCAGTGGGACGAGGCGGAGATCACTATCAGGTACCGCTGGGGTTCCCACCTCTCGTCTTCCATGTGTTGTGTTTGTTTTCACTGAGCTCTAGGGCTGCAACGATTAGTCGATTCATCGATTAGTTGAGCGACAGAAAATTCATTGAATAAAATGTTATAATCGATTAATCGTTTAGCAATTATCTATCAAGTACAAATACCATTGTACAAATAACATTTGCTGCTTGATGATTCAGAAATTCAAATGTTTGGTAAGAGTCATGGATCATTATAAAATTAATACTTTCTTTCTTTATCTGCTTGTCAGATAAAACTGTTTTGCTTGTCAGCAAAACAGTAACCTGTTTTGCTGGCAGCACAATGAACTTGCCCCTTAGGTTCAAATATGCAGGCCTAGCTTAATGCTGAATACACATTCAACATAAAAATTCTCATTTTCCTATCAAACTCCTGTCGAAAGATACGTGCTCCAAATAAGTGGTCACTTACTTTAATTACAATGATTGGTCATTGAAAAAAACATTTGAAATATTCACTACAGTGCAAAACTAACATAAATGCCTTTTTGTCTTGCAATATTGCCATATTTTGCATGGAGGCTTGGGGGGGCCAGAAAAAAAGCATTGGTGGGCTGGATTCGGCCCGTGGGCCGCTAACTGATGATCCCTGCCATGGTGGCAAACCACTGTGTAACAACCAGTGATTTCATCCAACACTGACCAATCAGTTAATAAATATGCATTATTAAGAAAATAACCCATATAATTTTAATCACTGGTTGCCACATGTTCTGGAATTGTATATGCAATAATATCTACTAGGTTGAAATGGGTTGTTTTTTTTAAATGTATTTATGTTGCAACTTCATGCATTTTCATAGCATACAAACATCAAGTTGATGTCATCTAATTTATTTGCTTGCTTTGAGAGCATTTGTTTTGCCTGTCTGCTCATTACCTTCATGGCTTATAATGAAAATTCTATCCCATAATTTCCCCTTGCGTGAATTAGACATAGCTTTTCTTTGATCCAGTTTGACCATTTCATTTTTGTGTCCTCATCCTGTTTTGCACGTATCATCATTGCATATTTTACCCGTGGTATCTTTTTGATTTGTGGTCGTCATGCATGCTCTTCTTTCCTGCCCTCTCCCTCACTTTGTTTTTTTCCTTCCTTCCTTCCTTCCTTCCTTGTCTCCTCCTTCACTCTTCTTCACCACCTTCTATTAAAGCTTCCCAACTTTCTGGTCGCCTAGTGACACTCCGCTGTACAACCTGGAGCCCTGCGAGCCGCTGCCCTTCGACGTGGCGCGCTTCCGTGGCCTGACCGCCGCGCTGCTCCTCGACATCACTTACCTTACCAGCATTCAGGAGGACCCCGCCACCACCGGCGCCAAGATGGGCCTGCGGCGCCATGACAGGAGGCACCGCAGTGCCACCTCCGCGGGCCACGAGGCGCCCGGCTGCGACGACCGCCCCGACGCCGACCAGCAGCGGGAGCGGGCCGACTCCGCCAAGGACTCGGAGCCCGTGGTGGCAGCACCTGCCTCGGACCTGCGCATCTCCCACAGCCTGGACGAGGTGAAGGCGCACGCCGCACCCAACTCCAGGTCGGACAACGACATCTCCCTGTACGGCACAGGGCCTCCGCAGCAGCAGCAGCAGGCTGGCGGGGCGGTGGTCTGCGATAGTGTCCTGGCTGCTGGGTCGCCTCATCACCCCACCGGCGGCGATGGCATCAGGAGGAGGGGCCATGAGCATGGCAGCCGCGCCCATGACGCCTCGGTGGCCGCGCAGTCGGAGATGCACGCAGTGCAGCTGTCCTACCTCTACCTGGGGGCCATGAAGGCCCTCAGCTCCTTGCTCAGCTGCAGCAAGTATGCAGAGCTGCTGCTCATCCCCAAGGTAGGTGCCTTCCAGTCTCCCAACCAACATGCTCAGACCAGAGTCAGCATAGTTTAACGTATTTTGCCCGATATTATGATTGTAAATCTTCATTGTGATGAACAGGGGCCGTATTCACAAAGCATTTTATCTTACCGCTAGGAGTGCTCCTAACTCGCGCTAAAACATTTTACGTAGGAGTTTTTTCTTAAAAGTTATTCACAAAGCCGCTGAGACCTACTCATACTAAGGATAAATCACTAAGAGTGAACTAAGAGTGACGCGCCGTTGCTATGGATTACGTCGATTCTCGTGCACGAGTTTGGAAGTGGTCAGTCCGGTGATTGGTTGTTCAGAGCAGGCGGTCTCTGTGGAAACGAGCCCACTGAATCACCGAAGAACAAGGAAGTAGCCTCGGCTAGACATCCCTATCAAATAGTTATGGACAGTGCAGTTAGCAGAATACACGCATGATGACAAGTTTGTGCAGACCACGATAATGACGTTGTAGCCTATATGCACGTTAAAGAGAAAGAGAGATAAACAATAAAAACAATAAAAATACGTAAATTGCATTAATTCAAGGAGGCAATTAAAAGCACCCTGCAAACTATTATTCAATGAGCATATCTCCACTATTCAACACTTTTAATAAAAGCCCATACCGGTTGTGGAGAATGGCGCATACAGTGATCACTGTGATCACATCCTCTCTCCACAAGATTTCGTGTATTTTTGTGTGCCCTAACATATATGGAGGAACACGGCAAACAATAATAAATATGGATTCAACAAATAAAAGGCGACAAAGAGCTAATACGATGTTTTTTACGCATAGGACTAATCGTAATCTGCGTAATCACTTGCATGTTATACTTTAACTGTGCTCCCGGTTGTGGACTGAGATAGTGTCAAGACGTCTTGCAGGGACAGCCACTGTCACCCAGCAAGTGACACCCAACTGGTACATGGCGCCTCACGCCTCAGACCGCTCCCCATTAAAATACGCGAATCATGGGTAGACCCTGCAGGCCACTTCGCAACATCAAGAATGTTAAAAGTTGCATCAAAAGCAATCTGCGTGTTGATGGAATGTACTTTCTTTCTATTGACGAACACGTCCTCATCTTTTGATGGCGCAATTATTTGTATGTGCGTCCCGTCAACAGCACCGACCACACCGGCATACCTGCATGCCATGAAGTTGGCTTTGATCCTGTGTAGTTGTTGATTGTCCAAAGGAAACCGAATAAACTGTTGGATGATATTAATGGTATTATTTCAGCCTTAACCAACTTTGAACTGAGCTCTGTCAGCTCTTCTAGCCTGTATGTAAATATATGATCATTGTGGAATTGTGTGTGTGTGTGTGTGTGTGTGTGTATATTTAGCCTACATATATATATATATATATATATATATATATATATATATATATGTGTGTGTGTGTGTGTGTGTGTGTGTGTGTGTGTGTGTGTGTGTGTGTGTGTGTGTGTGTGTGTATTTTGTATTCTATTTTTATTATTTTATTATTATTGTGTTGTGTTGGTGTTATGGACCTTTCATGAGATGTGTCCTTAATAAAGTTTGAATTTAATTGAATTGATATGTGGTCTACAGAGCGCGTTGATGGTTCGGTTTATGGCTGACTGATGGTTGCGATATTCCTAAATCGTCGGCATTGCAAAGTTGCATTTTCCCTGTTGCTAAATATCGTTGCCAAACATTTTATTTCCTAATCGTGTTATTCCTGTTAGTCGGGGATGTTATTGCATCCCGCACTAATTCCACAACAAGTTTTATACCCTCACGATTTAGCCTATATCTCTTGATCAATTCACAGTCTTCCACTGTCTCCAAAACATTTCGTCTCGCAGTCATTTCCCGATTCTTTGTGAATAGGTCTTAGTGAGTTAGGAGTCCTCTCGAGGACTTTTAGGCTCTCCTAGACTTAGGTGTTACTTTTAGGCCTAAAATACTTTGTGAATTGCTCTTAGTGAAAAAAATTAGGAGTCCTAAATTTAAGACTGACACGCCCATTATTTTTAGGAGTTTCTCCTAAATTCGCCAGTTAGGAGCTACTTTTAGCGCTAAGATCCTTTGTGAATACGGCCCCAGATTTATTATTCAATTTGGCCACCACATCACATTTCTTCATATATTCAGCAATAGTGATTCGTCATAGACACAATATTCTGGTGCCATTAACAGCAATGACTGTGATTTGTTAGTGCTTTTTGCTGAGCTGTTACAGTTTGTAATTTGGTTTTAATGTAACAGGCATATGAAATCAGATGTATTTATTTATTGATTGATTTTTTTACATTTTAATTTAATTACATTTTTTTTTTTTCATTTAATATGCAATTAATTGTGCAGCCCTAGTCTAAGGCCAACCTTGATCTTGAAAGAGTATGTAGGATAATCAGGGATTTTCCTAACAATGTGCATTCTGTATGTCATGAATTGTCCATCCTTCTCATCAAGGTGCTACCAGAGGCTGCGGCCAGTGGGCACAATGCCGACCTCAACTCTAACCCCGGCACGGGTGCGGCTGCCACGTCTCCTGTGTGCCCAGAGGAGGTGGAGATGCGCGCGGCCCTGCAGTTCCTGATGCGACACATGGTGAAGCGTGCGGTGATGCGCTCGCCCATCAAGAGGCCCCTAAGCCTTGGGGACTTGGAGCGTGCCCAGGCCATGGTCTACAAGCTGGTGGTCAGCGGGCTGCTAGAGGAGCCCAGTGTAGCCAAGACCAAGTCTGGTGGTGAGCAACTCTCAGACACCCGCTTGATTCAAGCTGTACTTAAGCAATAAGCCACGAGAGGCCATGGTTTACAGTGATTTTAGAACAGCAAGGGGGCGTTGTTAGGCACAATGCTTTGCGTTACCTAGTAAGATTTCACAAAATAAACACACAGCAACATAAAATGTGAATGCAAATTCATTTTAAACAAATCATCATTCTTACGCCAAGCAATATAATTCCTCAAGACAGCAAAATGGTTGCCAAGCAACACAGGCTAGCGTACAGGTGCATTAATACTAAAAATGAATTGTTATGCAGTCACAGGTGTGTGTTTATAGGTCTTTACAACGGCTTCAAGCCAATCAGAATCAAGGACTGGAACTATCAGTTTTATGAATCTTCATCTAATGGAGAGTAGATCGCAGTGATTCATTACAGAATGTATGCAGTATGTGTAACCGCATGTGTAGTATGTGTAACCAGATGTGATTTTATTCCTGTATCTGTGTTTTATGTTCTATATTTCTTGTTACCCTGTAAAGCACACTGAAAGGTGCTATATAAATACATTTTACTTGCTTACTTACTTATTTACTGTCTCTGTTGTAATGGCATCATTTTCCATAATGTCTCTTCCCATTTTGACGTCTTTATCCCTTCTCTCGAGGGGATAAATGGGATAAATGATCACTGTCATTGCGTCCTTCTTAGGAGTGAGGACTGAGACGGAAGGGGAGGGGGAAGGGATGGAGGGTGAGCAGCTGGCCCAGACCCCGGTCACCACCAGCCCATCGGCCTCCAGCACCACCTCATTCATGAGCTCCTCTCTGGAGGACACCACCACCGCTACCACGCCCGTCACCGACACGGAGACTGCCCCAGCCACCGAGTCTCCAGGGGTCATGCCTCTCAGTCTGCTCAGGTCAACACACACACACACATACACACACACTTTTTTCCTTTTTTTGTTCAAGTTTAATACATTTGAGGTGATGTTTTTATCAATATTGCATCCACCAATTTTTAGGATTTGCCGCTATAATATTATTTCTGTTCCTTTGGTGGGTTTAATTAGATTGTCTTTTAGACACAAGAAAATCTATCTCTGGCATTAGATTAGCATCGATCTAGCATTAACATAGCTAATAAACAACTGAATAATGAACCTGCTTGAAAGCCATTTTCATTGTGTTTTCTCACCACACCAAAGTCACGCTCTTCATTCTAAATGTATTCCACTCAAACAAAACATATTTCACTATTGTTTCCACCCTCCTCCTCTTTCAGAGTAAGATTAAGAGAATATATATATATATAGCTATATATAAGATCGATCTATCTATCTATCTATCTATCTATCTATCTATCTATCTATCTATCTATCTATCTATCTATCTATCTATCTATCTATCTATCTATCTATACTGTATATATAGTACCACTTACGGACATGGACGCTCTGCAGAGTTATATGGTTGTGCCGGTTTTGGTTTCAAAGACACTCAACTTTATGTTTCCTTTACAGGCAAATGTTTTCCAGTTATCCCACCACCACCTTGCTTCCCACCCGCCGCGCTCAGACGCCCCCAGTCTCCTCTCTGCCCACCTCTCCCTCAGACGAGGTCGGTCGCAGGCAGAGCCTCACGTCTCCTGACACACAGCCCTCCAGGAACCAGAACAGGACCGGTACCTGTAAGTGCACCACCATCTACACACACACACACACACACACACACACACACACACACACACACACACAAGCCCTTCATTTTAGTATTTTATTATATTCATACTCGTAGGGCAGGGCAATAATTCATTATTATCGTTTAGTGTCTTTGGTATTGTATCGTTTTGAAATTAAGATATCGACTTATACATGAATTACGATCAGAAGATATGCCCTTAATAAACTAAATAAGTTAATGTTTTAAATGGAAAACTAGTTTTAGTCTGTTACCATATTTGAAATGCATATACTTCATGTAATGTAATGACCCTCAGTTAGACTACATGGTATTTTGAATTCATAAGCATAACGTGATATTTATCGGTATTGTGTAAAATTCCCCATAATTATCGTGTTAATGCATCTTTCCATATCGCCCAGCCCTACCATACTCGTGACAGTTACTGTGTATTTTCCCAGCTCTCTCAGACCCCAGCAGCCGACTGTCAACGTCCCCCCCTCCACCTGCCATCGCTGTGCCCCTGCTAGAGATGGGCTTCTCACTGCGACAGATCACAAAGGCTCTGGAAGCGACTGGTCAGTCTCTGGCGTGCGTTCTTGCGTTCTCTCGCGCACACGCTCTCTCGCTCAAGAACCTCACTTGTTCACTACGTGTCTGTCTGCACTCATCATTATTGACTCTGCTGGGAGTTGGTGTCACTTACTGACTAAGTGAATAAGTGACACTAATTCCCAGCAGAGTCAATAATGATGAGTGCAGACTGAGTGCAGTTCTCCCCTTGTGAATGCATGTAAGTATTGCCTGTTTATGGGGTTTCGGATCCTACCATTTCCACTTGTGAATGTTATGGAAATGTGACCCTTGATCAGTGGTTACTTTAATCAGTGGCCTTATTAAAGTAAGACCACTTATTTTGGAAGGCCAGCCAGTAATGACTTGAGATGGATTCAGAAGTACAGAATTGGGGGAAAAAAATATATTTTTGCCTATATTTTATCAACCCTGAAGGATCTGAAGCCCAAGAGTATTGGTCAATGCCTTTGTATCTTATTGAACTAACTTATTCAGTAGTAGTACGAGGTTATGTGTGTGTATACATTACCTATCTGTTTTTGTTTTCTGATGTAACCTGGTTGTATGTTGTTTTATGCTGCTCTTGGCCAGGTCTCTCCTGAAAGGTCTAAGTCTCTTAAATCTCAATGAAACTCTACCTGGTAATGTTAAGAACTAACACAATGCCAAGCCTCTGTGTAACCTAGGTGCTGTCATGATAATAGTACTGGTGGTGTCCCCAGGGGCTCGAGGCGAAGCGGACGCCCAGAACATCACGGTGCTGGCCATGTGGATGATAGAGCACCCCGGGACAGAGGAGGAAGATGAGCCCCGCTCTGGCGGCGGCGGCGGAGGCAACAGCGGGGTGGGCTCTGGATCCTCGTGCCACGGAGCCACTGGCAAGTCCCTGGACAGAAGCCCCTACCTGTGCTCCCCCGGGGACATGTCCAGCGTAGACCCCACCGAGCTGGAGGAGGGCTTCACCGAAAGGTAGGCTTACTGGATCAACTCTCTTAGGCGTTGTTCGGACGTACACGGGTATTTCTGAAAACTCCTGTCCACACCAATGGCGTTATAGAAAATATTTCTGTCCACAAGAGAGCACAAAAACGATTTAAAACGCTCACATAAGCATGCCAGGCCAGTAGGTGGCGATAAAACTTTATGTCAAACCCCACAGAAGAACATTTGGGAGCATGTGCATTGATGGGCTTCTACTTGAGCTGCAAATATAACACCACTGCACAGCGGTGTAACGATGAAGTAACGCTTGGTTGACTTGTAAACATGTAATTAAACATAACAGTACTAGCCACAGGTAAACACACCGGTAGTCCGCCATTGTTTGTAGGTTACTGTGTGAAACAACAATTGGCATGTGAAAATCGAGGTCATAATGTCATCGTATTGCGAAACCTCCGGTTTCCCTGTCTACACACCAGCAATGAAAACTGAGTTTCTAAATATCACCCTGGAAGGAGTTTTCCAAAAGGTCTGTTTCCTAAAAGCAGTTTGAGTGTGGACGAAAGGCCAAAATACATTGAAAAAGCTACATTCAAGGCCTTGTTTGTGTTGGCTTGTTTGTTTTGTTAGTTTGCTTTGGGCTTAAGTGGGCATATTCGGTCCGATCTATTCATCAGAATCAGAAATACTTTATTGATCGGGGGGGAAATTGGGTCACGTTACAGTTGCTCCCATTTTAGAATAGAAGTATATATAAGCATTGAAAAATGATTGAAGAAAATAAAAAGTATGTAAAAATATGTGCATTATACTACAGTCATCATACTACAATATACTACTACTATCATACTACATGCACAATGAATTTTCAAGTCTTTTCTTTACATTTGCATCAGGATTTGTGTTATTTGATATTGTAGTTGTAGTGACCCTCTGTTAAATAATATACACTCACCGGCCACTTTATTAGGTACACCTGTCCAACTGCTCGTTAACGCAAATTTCTAATCAGCCAATCACATGGCAGCAACTCAATGCATTTAGGCATGTAGACATGGTCAGGACGATCTGCTGCAGTTCAAACCGAGCATCAGAATGGGGAAGAAAGGTGATTTAAGTGACTTTGAACGTGGCATGGTTGTTGGTGCCAGACGGGCTGGTCTGAGTATTTCAGAGACTGCTGATCTACTGGGATTTTCACGCACAACCATCTCTAGGGTTTACAGAGAATGGTCCGAAAAAGAGAAAATATCCAGTGAGCGGCAGTTCTGTGGGCGCAAATGCCTTGTTGATGCTAGAGGTCAGAGGAGAATGGCCAGACTGGTTCGAGCTGATAGAAAGGCAACTGTAACTCAAATAACCACTCGTTACAACAGAGGTATGCAGAAGAGCATCTCTGAACGCACAACACGTCGAACCTTGAGGCGGATGGGCTACAGCAGCAGAAGACCACACCGGGTGCCACTCCTGTCAGCTAAGAACAGGAAACTGAGGCTACAATTCGCACAGGCTCACCAAAATTGGACAATCGAAGATTGGAAAAACGTTGCCTGGTCTGATGAGTCGATTTCTGCTGCGACATTCGGATGGTAGGGTCAGAATTTGGCGTCAACAACATGAAAGCATGGATCCATCCTGCCTTGTATCAACGGTTCAGGCTGGTGGTGGTGGTGTAATGGTGTGGGGGATATTTTCCTGGCACACTTTGGGCTTATTAGTACCAATTGAGCATTGTGTCAAAGCCACAGACTACCTGAGTATTGTTGCTGACCATGTCCATCCCTTTATGACCACAGTGTACCCATCTTCTGATGGCTACTTCCAGCAGGATAACACGCCATAACGTGCCAAGATTTGAAAAATAAACAACCCCTCCCTCTCTGCTTCCTACCTTTCTCCACCAATCAGGGAAGAGATGCCCTGATTGGTCAGAAATGAGCCAGGGACAGTCTGTAGTCTAAATAGTCTCATTCAGAGGCAGGCGCAGTAGGTCAAAACAGATATTCTCACGGATCATTTCACTCACTAATGGCTATGGTTTTTGTATCAAAATACACTTAAATGAAAGCTCTTAAATGATTATGTACTATTGCAGGTCAAAATGCTGCAAACATACAGACAGTGATATTTTTTCTTCTCTCTTGCAGTGCTGATGTGCTAGAGCAGGAGAGCGCCTCGGCCTCCAGCGGTCCCCCCGCCAGGGGACGCTCTGCAGTCAGCAGGAAGCACCGCTTTGACCTCGCCGCACGCACCCTGCTGGCTCGAGCTGGTGAGATTCTAGTGATGCGCTAGCGTCTCTTACACGCCAGCAGCCTGCAACACCTCACGTTGTACCTCTCCGTTCCTACTCCCTTGAGCTTAGCTGGTGGCTAAGGCCCGATAACTGCTTGTGTCAAGAGTTTGCGATGTACAAGCCCTATATACAGTAGGTTCCATCAGTTGCCCCAACTTTCTCATATCAGAATTTAATGCAGTTTTAGTCAAGTGTTCCTTTTCATACAAAAAGGTGCTCTGTTAAATATTTTTGCCATATATTAATATTTAGGGGTGGCATATATTAATGAATTGAAAATAATGCCAGCGTTTCCCATACTGCCAATAATCATGACAATTTTAGGGCTAAAGAGCTGCCATGGGTATGTTTTAATAGACAATGTACTCAGCTATCTGTAAAACTAGTTTTCTATAAAACAAAATTTCAATTGGCTGAGAAATTGGCCGAAACAGACCAAAAATGTGCTTTTTTCGCAAAAGTTGGGCTTGAAACATCAGTAATTCAGTATCACTACAATAGCAACTGTAATATTATTCACCACTGTGTTTCTGAAAAATACTATAAACAAAAATTAAACAGTATCAGTAGTCAACTGATGATTACCACTCAGCTGGCATAGATTTAGAAAGCTGGCTGACATCAAATTGCCTAATATACTAATACACGGCTTAGTATGCTGAGAGATCAAACTGCTGTGAGTTGTGTCCTCAGAGACAGGGAAAGAGAGGTCCTAAGTGAGTTGGTAAGAGTCTCCCAAGCAAAGGCTTGGAGCAGTTCAGAGGTTGTAGGACTCTCAAGCTCAACAAGATCCAACTGGCGCATGTCATGAGCTCTGCAGTCTGAAGGTAATGGCTTCTAAAACAAGAGCTTCATCAGAACTGTATGGTCTAGGACCTGCAGTGTCTGCAGATGACTTGCATCTTCCCAGAACTAAAATTACCCACTTTAAGGATGATCCTGCGTGCAATGAAATATCTTTCATCATCAACTATAGAGAGCGGAAGCCAATCTCACTATCAAATAGCAAAGATGCTGTATCCACAGACTGAGGAGATATATGGCAGAGCAGGTGTTCCTCTGCAGCCTATAGGTTCCAAGCCTGCTAATAAAGACAGATTGTATGTATTGTCATCAGTCTACTCGATTTTCCCATTTTCTTCCCATTTTCTGTATAATACAGATGCGCAAATTGTACAACGATGTTGCCACCCCTAGAGATTGTTCGATCTTTTTAAAATTTCACAGGGTCTCTTTCTAGTTGAAAAGTGTGAAACTGCATTAAGATCAGACAAGTATTTCTATTTTAGGGGGCAACTGATGCACCCTAATATACAGGGTACCCGCAGAGGTATTTAAAGTATTAAAAAGTCTTTAAAAAGTCAATGTAAGGCCTTAAAAGCCATTAAAAATAATTATCTTTAAAAAAAAAATCTTAAATATCATTCGCATAGGTCTTAAATATTTTTTGCGACTGTCAGGAGAGGAAAAACAATAAACCTCAAACCAATAAATGTCAAACTTTTATGTGAAATAGATATTTCTCTGCCTCCCACGGCATTCACGAGCTGTGTTGACCACTGCACTGGCGCAATATCTTGGTTGAAACCTGCAGATACCCTGTATATAACTGTGCAAATAAATTAATGGCTAAAGGTCTCTCTCTCTCTCTCTCTCTCCCTCTCCCTCTCCCACTCCCTCTCCCTCTCTCTCCCTCCCTCCCCAGCCGGTCTGTACCGCTCGGTGCAGGCCCACCAGAGCCAGTCTCGGCGGGAGGTGTCTGCCCTGCAGCAGCAGCAGGACCCTGGTGCTCTGTACGACTTCAGCCTGGACGAGGAGCTGGAGATGGACCTGGACGAGGAGACCATGGAGGCCATGTTCGGCCAGGACCTGGCCAGTGACACAGACATTCTGGGAATGTGGATCCCGGAGGTATTGGACTGGCCAACATGGGTGTGTGTGATCTTATGCTACGGCCAGAGGGCTGCCATACGCTACTCACCTGCCCTGCTTTTTAACAAGATGAATGAATGCGCACTGAAACGCCAGCAATACAACACACATACAATTTTACATCACTGGCTTGCTCAAGCATGTCAATTAAAACTCACTGCATTAGAGCCAGAGCTTTGGCCAGCATGACATTGGATTTGAGAGATAGCCGCTATATAATAAAATACTAATGATTGCAGGCGCATCTAACACATGCTTCTAACAGGTGCTTTTAATTGGCTTTTGATGCTTCCACAAAAAAAACAGTATGGCGTGTCATTGAATCACCCAAGCTTTTGTGATTTGTTATGTTGTGTTTTGGTTGTTTAAGTCTCGCCCTTGTCTGTGTCCCTTATTTCAACCGGTGATTGTGTCTTGACCTGTTGCTGTGTGTGTGTGTGTGTGTGTGTGTCCTGCGTGCAGCATGTGTGTGAGACAGAGGAGCGTGATGAGGTAGTGGTGTGTGAGCTGTGCGAGGCCAGCGTGGCCAACTTTAACCAGCACATGAAGAAGAGCCACCCGGGCTGCGGGCGCAGCGCCAACCGGCAGGGTTACCGTAGCAACGGCTCCTACGTTGACGGCTGGTTCGGGGGCGAGTGTGGCAGCGGCAACCCCTACTACCTGCTGTGCGGCAGCTGTAGGGAGAAGTACCTGGCCATCAAGAGCAAGGCCAAGGTGCCCTCTGTGGAGAGGTAACTACCTGGGAGACGAGACTTGCTCTGTTGGAAGGATTTAAACCATTGAGGTTTCATATTGTTCAGCTCATATTGTTTTTTTTCTTTTTCTTTTTCGCTAATAACAAACAGTACATATTAATAAAATGGTCAGTCTGGGCATTAATATGCTTTTTCGATATACAGAACCATCTGCTTACAAGCCAGATTTTCAAGCACTGCTGGGGATGATGTGATTGTAATACCATATCAGGTAATGGTAATGAGTAATACAACTTTTTCTTTGTCAGATACAAAGGTCAGGCTCCCGACCTCTTAGGAAAACAGGACAGTGTCTATGAAGGTGAGGAGGACCATTTTGCAGAACAATGCATGGAGTTTACTCGAGTTTCTAACTATGTATATATATGTCTCTGTCTGTTTTAAATAATGTACTGAGTGACTGTGTCTTTGGCGCTGACATGATGCAGAGGACTGGGACATGCTGGATGTGGATGAAGACGAGAAGCTGACTGGTGAGGAGGAGTTTGAGATGCTGGCCGGCCCTCTGGGTCTCAGTGAGCGCCGCCTTGTCCCGGAGGCCGTCCAGTTCCCCGACAGCGACCCGCTGGGAGCCTCCGTTGCCATGGTGACGGCCACCAACAGCATGGAAGAGACCCTGCTGCAGATCGGTGAGAGACGCGTTCGCATCTCTACATCGGATGGAGCAGATTAAATCCAATTGAATACATTTGAAATCATTTGAGAGAAAGTGTTTTGACTGAGAAGTAACAACATTTGCTTAAGTCAGTGATATTGATGCTGTGAAATGTATTTGTAGCAAAGTATAAATGTACTGCACTACAGTCAAATCAATAGTTAATGCATTGTGTATTTCTTGGCAATAATGCTATTGTTCCATCACAACAAAAGCCCCTTGAGATAGTTTTTTTTTTATTGAATTGAATTGAAAGGTAAGCAAGTTTAAAGAGTAATGTGCTTGTGTGCGCGTGTGTCAGGATGCCAAGGCTCTGTAGACAAGAGCTCTTCCAGTCGCGTGACTCTGGGGGAACAGGCTGCAGCTCTCCAGAACCCTCACGACCGGGTCATGGCCCTGCGGAGGGTCACCGCGGCAGCCCAGGTCCTGCTGGCCCGCACCATGGTTATGAGGGCGCTGTCTCTCCTCTCCGTCAGGTACCCAGCCAGAATGTTTTATTGATTTTGCCTGGTAAAACGGCCAATAACGGGTTACTCGTGTAATAGCATGCATTTAACCTGTAGAGGGCAAGTTGAGTCCGTATTTACGTCTTGTCCTTCATTGCTAATTCTTTGTGCATTTAAGTTGAGATTTCGACCGGGGTCAATCCCGTAGCACTACTATGTAACACACCCATAAGTGGCTTTAGGTTTTGTTTTTTCTTTAAAGGGGAAATGAACCCAAAAACAACACTATGCTCCAACACTATATTTCATCACATGAATAAAGTTGATTGTGCTGCCATCAAATGTACTAACTCCATATAAAAAAGAAAAGAATTTAACGGCTACAGTAACGGTGATTTGACGCGTCATCAAATCACCGGAAGAAAAATGCAGGACTACAAGTTATGAACGTTCTGAATGTGAATCTTCAGGAGAGCAGCCCTCTCGGACACACACACACAGGGGTTGAAATAAGGCTGTTTTACTCGCCAAATGCGAGTAATTTTTGTATTTGTCGAGTAATTTATGAAGACCACTCGCCACTCTGGCGAGTAATCTAAAAATTCGCCGCGATTGCCGCGGACCCGCCAGCAACGGACCCACTAGCCGCGGACCCGACCGCGCAGCACCCACCGCCGTCTACAATCGCGCAGCTCCCCCCGCTTCAACAATCGCGTAGCACCCCCCACTTCAACAATCGCGTAGCACCCCCCCGGTCAACAATCGCTCAGCGATTGCCGCGGACCCGACCGCGCAGCACCCACCGCCGTCTACAATCGTTTCAACCCCTGCACACACATGCTGTTACCGCTGTTTTATTATCATCCGCACTCCCACACCGTCACCGGGGCTTCATAGTAATGTGTCCGAGGAGAGCAGACCTCTCGGACACACACACATGCTGTTACCGCTGTTTTATTATCATCCACTGAAGATTATTCTATGGCTCTGGTCTAGTGGGTGGAGCTAATGACTCAGATCCGCGCAGTGCATTCTGGTTAAGTGAGTCCATCAAAATAGTTCCGAAAATTATGCTTCAACACACTATCTAATCTAATGAATCGAAATCATGCAAATTTCGTTTTTTTTCTCAAGTAAAATGTATAATAGAAATAAATTATCCGTGATAACAGGCTAGAATGTCTAAAGTTCATTTCCCCTTTAAGAATGGGATGTATGTAATGTTGTCATCTGTTGTCCTAACCCTCTTCATTGGACCTCTCCCACCATGACACACAGTGGCTCTAGCTGCAGTCTGGCAGCAGGCCTGGAGTCTCTAGGTCTGACCGACATCAGAACGCTGGTGCGGCTCATGTGTCTGGCGGCGGCAGGGCGCGCTGGCCTCTCCACCAGTCCTCCCACGGGCTCGGGCCCGGTGGAGCGGCCCCGTGGCACCAGCAAGGCCAGCAAGCCCATCTCCTGCCTGGCCTACCTCAGCACCGCTGTGGGCTGCCTGGCCTCCAACAGCCCTAATGCCGCCAAGCTGCTGGTGCAACTCTGCACTCAGGTAGAGCCGTTCAAACTCTTTAGATTTATGGACTAGGTGATGTGGAACCCATGGCCTCGGGGATGTGATATACATGGATACATAGGGGATGTGCAGTATACTTACTATTTATTTTGTATTACAATTGTTGGTATACAGTTATGGACATGCACTTTTGCCTTGAAATGCCTGCCTGGGCTGTGATGTTATGTATTATGGCTGCTATAGATGATCTAGGACTATTGTTGTTTTTGTTCTGATATGCTTGTATGTCTATGTTCTGTGCTGTACCACAAATCGCCTCTCGGAGGCCATTAAAGTTTCTAAGTCTAAGTAAGTCATAGTACTATAATGACGGCATGTGGCTATTAAGTAGTGCACTATGTGGTGAACCAGTTTTGTACACTCACATTTTGGACAATGCTGCAAAATGGTGACACCCTAAGTAGTGCACTATATAGGGCACAAGTGACCGTTTGAACAGAGCTGTCAAGTACGTAAAATGCAAGGGCTTTCAACAAAGAATTTTTGACTTCCCCTTTCCAGAACCTGATCTCTGCCGCCACGGGCATGAACCTGACCACTGTGGATGACCCCATTCAGCGGAAGTTTCTGCCCAGCTTCCTGCGGGGCGTGGCAGAGGAGAACAAGCTGGTCACCTCACCCAACTTCGTGGTGACTCAGGCACTGGTTGCCCTGCTGGCAGACAAAGGGGCCCGGCTGAGGCCCGCGTACGACAAGACGGACCAAGAGAAAAGAGGTTTGTGGAGAAGTAGATCATCATCATCATTATCATCATCCTGTCATTTTGTATGAATTCTCTTTTGGGTCAAGAAAAAACTTTGAACACATTGTACAATTTAATGGATAATTTGATGGATTTGGGGAAATGGGATATTTTTAGCATTGCATGTCCATTCAACATAATGACATCTATATTTATGTTATGTTATTTACATCTATAATGTATGTGTATCTCGCTTCCAAGCACTGAAAACAATGGTTCATGCTTGCGCCCGCAATTGTTTCAATCCACAGTCTCGTCACCCTTTTTTTTATTTATGTCTGTGATTTATTATTCTTTTGCTTTTGCATTTCCTTTGTCACTTCCCTTCCCCTCACTCACCGGGCGACCTTCTCATCTTGTGTCCGAGCAGGTTTAATTGCGCATTTGTATGCCCGTCCTTTCCACAATCCTTCCGCTGTAGGAGCCCTGGAGCTGGCCAACGCTCTGGCCGCGTGCTGCCTCTCCTCCAGGCTGTCATCGCAGCACCGCCAGTGGGCAGCGCAGCAGCTTGTGCGCACGCTGGCTGCGCGTGACCGGGACAACAGCCACGCCCAGCCCCTGAGCCTGGCCGACATGGCAGGGGACCTGCGCAAGTGTCCCCTGGTAAAACTGGAGGCCCACCAGAGCCGGGTAGGTCACTAAGCCCTCAGAACGCCGCGGCCCCCCGAAAACTGTATAAATGTATATTTTGACATGCTTATTCATCAAACAACGTGTGTGTTTTACGTGTGCATTTCACTGTGAAGTTTTTGTTCCTGTTAATACTTTCCAAATGCTTCGGCCAAAAATAGAACATAACCCTGGCTGAATATAAAATGTCATGTAAACAATACATTATTTTAATCTGTTTTTTTATTCACATGTCGATGACTATATCAAGGTGATCTATGCCCTTTAAATCTGAGTGTATATGATATACGCTCTTTGTGCTCCAGGTCATCACGTTAGGCTGGTGCAGTAAGAAAGGACTGTTGGCCACGAGCGGCAGTGACGGCACGGCGAGGCTGTGGAATGTCACCAAGAGCCAGTACACTCTGCAGCAGACCTGCATCTTCAACAAGACGTGAGGCCCAATAACACATCACACCATGTCTGTTGACTGCAGTCAACAGCAAACCAAACTTTATTTGTGTGTATGGTTTTTGATATTTGTGCAGCCTTTTTCCACCCCAGTCAACTTTCCTGCTACTTCTTCAATGTTGACTTGTGCTGCTGCTGTGCATGTATGACATTCTTATGTCTTCTCTCTGCTGTTCCTGTCGGGTCAGTGACAGCTCTTCGGAGGAGGGGTTGAATTCCCTGGGTTCTCCTGGTGAACACTGCTTGGCCTCGCTGGCCTGGAGCCTCACCGGCAAATACCTGGCCTCCGCCATGGAGAAAATGGTCAACATCTGGCAGGTCAACGGTAAACTAGCCTTCTCTCCTTTGGTTCCTTGGTATTAGTTCAAGTTCCTTACAGTACGTTGAAATCACATTTTCTACAAGGACATAAACATGCGTTTTTTGTTGGTTCTGTTCTCTTTCATAATATTTCGTTCGATGTCTCACTATGGGATGCACGCCTCGCTGCAGACCTCAGAAGCATTAATCTCATTACGCCAATCCTGATTGGCTGGTGAAACGTGTCCGTCCGCCCCAGGTAGTACCACACACCTTAAATACCCTACGCGGACGGCACCACGTCATTCAAACACCTCTTCTCACTCGGAGCATATCTCGCGTCCTGGGTTAGCTAGCTAAACTGTCCACAGACGGATCTTATTTAGCTTCCGTCGCCGGGCGCTACCTTTTTTTTTTTTTTGTTCTGTTTTTTCTGCCGATCACACCAGATCGGATTCGGTGCTTTCCTCGCCCTCCACGGCTTGGTCAGCACTATCCTCCTCGCCTCACCACAGCTGTTCGAGTGCCGAGCGTTTAGCGCACCAGCTAATCTCTCGGGTTTTCTCCTCGGTTGGCACACCAGCTAACTGCCTCGACTCCCTGCCTGCACACCAGCTCGTGAGGAATGGAGGCTAGAACCCCTCACACCAGAGGGCACGGGGACTCTGGGGCCCGTCCCTGCCGCTGCGGGAACAAGATATCGAGCAGAGATCCACACCAGGTCTGCTTGGGCTGCCTGGGGCTGGAACACGCCCGGCTGGCTATCGAAGTCCCCGGCTCGTGTCAACACTGTGCAGTGTTCACCCTCAAGAGTCTCCGCAGACAAGCTAGCCCGCCAGGCTAGCTTGTCTGGATTTGACCCCTATCTCCCTTCCGACGGCAACGCCGTCGAAGACGGAGAGGAGAGGGGGGTCGTTGCGGTGGCTGCGCCGGAGGCTAGCACCAGCTGGGGCTCCCAGCTCGACCTAGCCGCGGATCCCCCGCAGGAGAAAGACGTCCTGGTACTGGACTATGGGGACGATGAAGAGTGCGCCTCGGAACTCCTCATATCAGAGGATGAAAACGAGGACGACATCTTCATGACTCCGGCCAGGGCTGTGCAGCCCGCGGCCTCCATCGCCTCTCGGGGTGGAGATGAGGGCAGCACACCAGCTTCCCCTCTCCCCAGCTCGGACATGCTCGACGTGTGCAAACGCGCTGCTGCCCGGCTGGCCATCCCCTGGCCTGCTGTCGTAGCTGAGACCACCAGGTCCCGCTACGAGGGGAAGAAATTGCCAGGGGTCAGGAGTGCGACGAAGCAGCTTCTCCCCGTCTTCCCGGAGCTGCTGGTTGAGATGGCGCGTTCATGGAGAGACCGCCCTCACAGCAGCAGGAGCCCGATTCCCGGGGCCTCGTCCCTCGATTGTGAGGCGATGGAGAGCCTGGGTCTGCTCCGCATGCCTCCGATGGAGCCACTTTTTGCAGTGCACCTTCACCCCCGGCTGTCAGCGGTGTCCTCCAGGAGCCCTGCCGTCCAAGTCTGACCGTTTTCAGTCAGACTGAAAAGGCGTACAAGGCGGTGGCGCTTTCGGCCAGAGCGCTCAATGTCCTCTCCCTGCTCACGGCTTATCAGGCTTAGTTACGTGAGGATTTTGGGCAAACTCAGGACCCAGCTACGTGGGCGGAGATACCGGTCGTCACCGACCTGTGTCTCCGTGTCCAACGCTGCGCGGTCCAGGCCACGGGACGAGCTCTGGGAACCATGGTTCTGCAGGAACGGGCGCGGTGACTCAACCTCACCAGCCTGTCAGACAGGGAGAAGGATGACTGTGGAGAGTTTATGTGGAGTGTGTGTTGTTGATGGCTGGTTTACAGCCTCACCTGGCCTGAGTCAGTCTGATTGGACTCTGGCTGGGTGGGGCTGCACACCTGTGGTGCATGAGCAATCATGGCACCCAGGATAAACCAGCCATCAACACACACACTCGAGGAGGAGCACTGTCATGACAAGTTGTACCATCAGCTCGGCGAATACCATCAGCCTGAAACTCCCAATAAACATCTTGCAAATACCATCTACCTGTGTCCTGTGTCGGAGGGCCCCAAGGAAAGCCACTTAGGTGGCGTGTGGCCGGACAAACCCTGCCACACTGGCGCCCAACGTGGGGCTCCTCCGACCAGGACGGGACACGGAAGTGCTGTCCAAAGCTGCACTGGAGCCACCAGCCGCGGCAGAGGACAGCCACCCCAGCACCAGCTCCCCCTGAACGGCAGCGACGGCCAGCGGAGGAGCGGGGAGGCAGCGCAGCGACCGCCACCGGCAACCGTCTGTGGCTAGCCTCCCCCGGATCCAGCCTGGAGCAGCCCAGGCCAGCCGCCCTCTGCCAGGGGACCAGGAGCCCAAGGCCCCATGCTCCAGGAGGAGATGGGAGGGATCATGCCTCGTCGCCCTGGTGGAGGGGGGTGACTAAAGACTGTTCCAGGCCCTCCGAGAGCTACCTCCGTGGCCCAGCTGTCGGGCCTCCTCCGGAACCCATCCAGCCAGCCCCTGCAACCAGCTACCCCAGAGACACCTCCGCCAGCTGGAGCAGCAGCCCCAGGCCTCCGGTCTCCGGGACGGAGGGGGAGGGTGGGGTTGGCGTGTGACACTGGGGAGGTGTGGAGGTAGTGGGGTTTGGGGGGTTGTGTTTATTTTTTTTTAGGTATGGTAACCCTGAAAAGAGTCCAGGTTTTTTGTAGGTATGGTAACCCTGTTCAGAGTCCGGTATGTGTTTTTTTTCTTTCTGTTTGCTTGGATGGGGGATGGGGGGGGGGGGGAGTAGGCGAGGCTGGGGATTCTCCCCGGCCTCAATCTGGTGTTGGGGATATGTGGAGGGTTTATGTGGAGTGTGTGTTGTTGATGGCTGGTTTACAGCCTCACCTGGCCTGAGTCAGTCTGATTGGACTCTGGCTGGGTGGGGCTGCACACCTGTGGTGCATGAGCAATCATGGCACCCAGGATAAACCAGCCATCAACACACACACTCGAGGAGGAGCACTGTCATGACAAGTTGTACCATCAGCTCGGCGAATACCATCAGCCTGAAACTCCCAATAAACATCTTGCAAATACCATCTACCCGTGTCCTGTGT
The DNA here is from genome assembly GCA_030340625.1 of Merluccius polli. Taxonomy (NCBI): domain Eukaryota; kingdom Metazoa; phylum Chordata; class Actinopteri; order Gadiformes; family Merlucciidae; genus Merluccius; species Merluccius polli. Next base: position 184,163 of record JAOPHQ010004271.1, on the reverse strand, counting down.
CGGAGGGCCCCAAGGAAAGCCACTTAGGTGGCGTGTGGCCGGACAAACCCTGCCACAATGACGTCCTGGACATGCCCATTGTCCCGGAGGGGATTTTTGGCTCCGCGTTGGCCTCGATGCAACGGCGGTGTGAAGCAAAGAAGAAGGAGGATGAAGCTGTCCGGCTTTGCCTCCCTCGAAAGCCCCCAGCTCCCTCTCCACCTGCGCCGCGCAAAAGCTTTGCGCAGGCTGCTTCTCAGGTTTTGCAGTTTAGGATCCCTAAACAGCCGAAACCACAGCCCGCCCTGGCCCCCCTGCCCGGTCGAGCCGGCTGGCCCAAGAAGTCCTCGACCCCGGCTGCAGCTCCGCCGGCACAGCCCGCGCAGGCTGTCTACGGCCAGGCCAGGAAGAAGAAGAGAGCGGCCTGACCGCTCCTCTCTCCACAGGTGATGCAGCTGGTAGTTCCCCGTTCTACCGGGAGAAACGGACATTTGTTGGCGGAGGGTTCAGCAGTTGCCCCTCTCTCATGTCCACAAGCACGCACAATCAAACAGGTTTTCTTAAAGAAATTAAAATGTGTTCCGCTGCCGCATCCAGGCCGAGTGCCGAGGGCGCAGCTAATAAAAGCCAAACATATCAGAATAAACAGCGCGGTGGCTGCACCCGCTGTCCCCCCTCGGCGGAAAGCCACGGTTTTCCCCGGGGCGGGGGGTGTGTGGGCCCTGCCGCTGCGCTGTCCCCGGGCAAGAATGCTCAGCGGCGCCTGGGGGCCATGTCACTGCTCCACCAAGGGAGGGCGCCACCGCACCACGGCTGGGGCCTCTCACGGTGGAGGGGCGGCTGTGGTGTGTGTCCACTCTCTCCCCCAGATGGGAGAGATGGGCCGTGCTCGCAGCCCCACCTTGGGTGTTAAAGACCATTTCGAGGGGATACAGACTGCAGTTCGCCGCTGTTCCCCCTCGATTTGCCGGTTTAATACACTCCCGGGCTCAGGGAGAGTTGGCTCGTGTTTTGCAGGAGGAAATCCTCTCACTGTTAAACAAAGGAGCAATCTGTGTCGTCCCTCCCGTGTCAGAGCGGTTTTTACTCCAGGTATTTTCTGGTCCCCAAACGGGGGGGGAGCGGTATTCGCCCTATCCTGGATCTACGTGCTCTGAACAAATATCTCAGGAAATACAAGTTCAGGATGCTGACACACGCATCCCTGCTGCGCCTTGTGCGACAGAACGATTGGTTCACTTCTGTCGATCTGAAAGACGCGTATTTCCACATCCCGATCTATCCTCCCCACAGAAAGTATCTGAGATTTGCTTTCCAGGGGATCTGTTACGAATACCGCGTGCTCCCTTTCGGTCTGTCTTTAAGCCTGAGGGTGTGGAAGCGGCGATCGCCCCGCTGAGACGGCAGGGTATCCGCTTGGCCACGTATCTGGACGATTGGCTGCTGTTGGCACAATCGGAACAGGAGGCCAGGGCGCACACGCGTATTCTCTTACGACACCTATACGATCTGGGTTTTCCGGCACAGGGAATACTCTTTCTGGGATTATCCCTGGACTCGGTGACTTTCACAGCGCGCCTCTCGGCTTTCAGGGCATGTCTCGCGCTTTTTCATCCACGCAAATCTGTTCAATTCAGATTTTGTCTTCGGTTGCTCGGGCTGATGGCGTCTGCCATTCTTGTAGTCCGTCTCGGTCGCCTCCACATGAAGGAATTCCAGCTTTGGGTAGCCTCATGCGGGCTGGATCCCGTGCGTCATGGCGCACGGAGGGTGCTGGTCACACCGGGGTGCGCCAGGGCGCTGCGCCACTGGCGAGTCTCGTCCTTTCTGATCCACGGGGTGCCCATGGGTCCCGTCCTGTCCAGGAAGCTGGTCACTACGGACGCCTGCCTGACAGGTTGGGGCGGGATTCACGAGGGCCGGTCTGTGAGGGGCCGCTGGGATGTGGACCTCCAGCAGTCTCACATACATTTTCTGGAACTTTCAGCGGTGTTCCTCTCCCTGAAACATTTCCTTCCGTCTCTCATGGGTCATCATGTCCTGGTGAGGACGGACAATACGACGACGGTGGCATACATCAACCGTCAGGGGGGATTGCGCTCCCGTCAGTTGCACATGCTGGCACGCGAACTGATCCTGTGGAGCTGCGGTTGTCTCCTCTCCCTGAGAGCGACGCACATCCCGGGAGTCCTGAACACGGGCGCGGACCTGTTGTCCAGGGGCGCGCCGTTATACGGGGAGTGGACGCTGCACCCGGAGATTGTGGAACAGATATGGGCCCGTTTCGGTCAGGCCGTGGTGGATCTGTTCGCATCAAGGGGCAACGCGCAGTGCGTGCTGTTTTACTCTCTGCACAGCATGGATGCTCCCCTCGGCGTAGACGCGCTAGCGCACGCCTGGCCATGCGAGCGTCCTTCCCCTGGCCTTGATACCCCCCACTCTGTCCAGAGTGAGGGAGCACGGCCACGCACTGATTTTGATAGCCCCGCATTGGCCTGCGATGCATTGGCTGGCGGAGATATGTCAGTTGCTGTGCGCTCAGCCCTGGGAGCTCCCGTTACGCAGGGACCTGCTGTCGCAGGGAGGGGGGGCGGTTTTCCACCCGCACCCAGAGCGCCTGGCTCTGTGGGCTTGGCCCCTGAGTGGCTAAATCTGTCTGCTGTGGGTCTCTCACAGCGGGTGATTTCCACTATACAAAGTACTCGGGCCTCCTCCACTAGGTCTTTGTATGACTGTAAGTGGAGTGTGTTTGAGGGGTGGTGCCACAGTAACGACCACATTCCTTTCCAGTGTCCAGTGGGAGTGATATTGTCGTTCTTGCAGGACCTGATTGACAAACGAAAAGCCTTCTCCACGGTTAAAGTGTACTTGGCGGCTATCGCCGCCAGTCACGTGGGGTTTGGGAAACAAACGGCGGGCCAGCACCCGTTGGTTTGTCGTTTTATGAAGGGAGCGCGCAGGCTTCTCCCCGTGTCCAGACCACTGGTGCCACCATGGGATCTGGCTGTGGTTCTGGAGGGGCTTAAGGGCCCTCCTTTTGAGCCGCTGGAGGGGGCGGACTTAAAACACGTGTCTCTCAAGACAGTGTTGTTGCTGGCTCTGGCTTCGGCTAAACGGGTTAGTGACATCCATGCGCTTTCGGTGCATCCTTCATGCGCTCAGCTCTTCCCGGGGGATGTAAGGATGATTTTGAAGCCCAACCCGGTTTTTGTGCCTAAGGTGGTGGGCTCATGTTCTCCTATTGACCTTGTGGCTTTTGCTGCCTCACCAGGTGGGCGGGGGTCGCATGCGTTATGTCCAGTTTGTGCAGTGCGCACTTACATGGATAGGACTGGGGGTTTCAGGAGGAGCGATCAGCTGTTTGTCTCCTGGGCTAACCCTCAAAAGGGGAAACCTGTCACGAAGCAGCGCCTGTCCCACTGGGTGGTGGAGGCGATTGCTTTGGCTTATACGAGTCAGGGTTTGCAGCCACCTGTGGGCCTGCGGGCGCACTCGACTCGGGGCTTGGCCGCATCCTGGGCCTTATTCAGGGGAGTTTCTGTTCAGGACATCTGTGCTGCGGCGAGTTGGTCCTCGCCTCTCACTTTTGTCCGTTTCTATATGCTGGACGTCTCCGCTCCGTGCGCGGCGTGCGCGGTTTTGATGTCCTGATTGGAACGGTGTACTTTTCCCTGTGGGTTGGTGGACGCTGGATAAGCTTGTCTGGCAATACAGGAGCAACCACATCCCATAGTGAGACATCAAACGAAATATTGTGAAAGAGAACTTTAGGTTATTTACATAACCCTGGTTCTCTGATTAATATGAGTGAGATGTCTCACCGGACAACCCTTCTTGCTTGGGCAAGTGAGAAGAGGTGCTTATCTTGAATGACGTGGTGCCGTCCGCGTAGGGTATTTAAGGTGTGTGGTACTACCTGGGGCGGACGGACATGTTTCACCAGCCAATCAGGATTGGCGTAATGAGATTAATGCTTCTGAGGTCTGCAGCGAGGCGTGCATCCAATAGTGAGACATCTCACTCATATTACTCAGAGAACCGGGGTTATGTAAATAACCTAAAGTTTTGTGGAAGCGCTGTGTTAGACTTCAAAGAGCATGAATGGGATTGCATGCAAAACTGCACTGCTTACATTAAAAATTAATAAATGAATGGCTCTCAGGGCACAATGTGGTCCAGTAATTAACTGCTGTCACCCATCTTAGCAGAGCCGGAGCCCATAAATTCCACCATCTGTCCCTTGGTTGTTCTCACAGGCCTCTAGGATAGAAATCTGCAAGCACACTCTCATTAGCCTCCACAAACATATTTTCTACTAATTTCTCTGACACGTGAGGGCCTCCCCCCTCTTGCATGTCATTTAGCATCTGACCTTATTCTACACCTCGAGTCAGCAGCAGGTTTAACGCGGTGCACACGCGGCATGGCGTCTTGTCATGCTGTACTGTATTGTTCAGTAAACATTTCTCACACGATTAAAGGTGCTGTAGGTAAGATTTGAGAATAGGATAGAAAACAAAAGAGGGCAAGCGGCAGTGTCTGCTCCCTCCCTCTGTCCCTCCGCCGTTGAGAACGGTTGCATTCACGTTGCCGTGTACGCGAATGTGATCGACAGGCAAGATAGATTCCCTGAACCTGATTGGTCAGAAATTACCTAAAATCAAAATTGTCTCATCCAGAGGCAGGCGTGTAGTCAACCAGAACAGATACTCTCACAGCACATTTCACTCACTAATAGCTGACGATACCCCTCCCCAACCCCATCAGGTGGTAAGGGCATCTTGGACATCCAGCCTCACTGGGTGTCAGCGCTTGCCTGGCCCGAGGCGGAGGCCGTCTCCTTGTGGTGCGGCGAGCCCAAGGACCTGCTGCTGGTGGGCCGCATGGACGGCTCCCTGGGGCTCATCGAGGTGCTGGACGCCTCCACGATGCACCGCACAGAGCTGGAGCACTGCTGCAGAAAAGACGGTGAGTGTCATCGGTGGCGCAATGTGGGACACAAAATTGTTCTGAAAGACACGCATAGGCCAATTTGATATAATAAGCTTTATCGCAGAAAACCATTTTGCATTGCTTGAATTTCAACTGGCATGAATGACACAGTGGTCCACTGTATGTTTTCGGGCCGGTCTCGGTCCGTTGACATCCATCCGTAGCACACGTGTCCTTGTCCCAGGGCACTATGGATCCATCGTGGATCGAAACATTGTCTAAACAGGTTCTGGTCTTTACCCGGCACCCGCTGTCGATGTGCGTGTAACTTATCTCTGATTCTCTATGGTTCCCCATCAGTGGCCGTGATGCACATTGCTTGGTCCAGTGAGGACAGGCCGTTTGCCGTGGGCTATGCTGATGGAAAGCTGCTCATAGGATCCAAAGAGCCCTTGGAAAAAGGAGCCATCGTGGTGATTGATGCACATAAGGTGAAGGAACGGGACAAAATAACAGAAGCCGGTGTATAACATTGTATGTTTACTTAGGCGGTTCATGTTGGAAGCGGAGGAGGACTGAACCTGTGTATTTTTCCAGGAGTCCATCACCAGCATGAGGTGGGATGCCAGCGGGCGGATGCTGCTGACCTGTGCCAAAGAGGAGACGGTGAAGCTGTGGGCCAGCCCAGACTCTGAGTCGGGCTCGTGCACCGGCTGGCACTGCCTTCAGAGCCTCAGCCACCCCTCCGTGGTGAACAGTGTGGCGTGGTGCGGCCTGCCGGGACGCGCGCCCAAGCCTCTCAGCATGCTGGCCACGTAGGTACTCCCCTGTGGTGGTGGTGTGGTGATGGGGTTATGCATACAACACACCGGAGTTGGTGGTAGCCAGTCAAAAATTAAAGGTGCAGTGTGTCGGATTTAGTGCCATCTAGCGGTGAGGTTGCAACCAACTAAATACCCCCCCCCCCACTTCCCCTCACCCCTCCCTTTCCAGGCCTGTATTGGCCTAAGGCTATTGGCTAACGTGCCAGTATGTACTTCCAGTAGTGTCAAGTGATGACATTCCTTGATGGATTTATAAAGTGTATTTAGTTATTTAGTCTGTAATACTAAAGGTCATGGCTTACAATTAAGATAGCGATTATGATTAAAAATTAAAAATGCATCCTCTTTAGAGCCCTTTGTCCATTCTGGGCTACTGTAGAAACATGCTGGGCTCCGTGGAAGAGGACTCGCTCCCTATGTAGTTATAAAGAGATTATTCTAAGGTAACGAAAACACGATTCTTTAATTTCATGGGATTAAACACTAATTAATAATACTTAGGAATATTATATTCAATTTTGCCAAGTCCGTACCGCTTGATGCCACTAAATTCTACACACTGCACCTTTAATGAGTTTTTATGAGTTTTTAATTAAGCTGGTATTTGAGCCAAACAAAATCATTAGCCTACCAAAATAGCCTATAGAGCGAATGCCAGTGTGCTATATTACATCTATACAAATGAATAAAAACATATTTCAACAACCCATTGTCTCAATAAAGTTGTTGAAAGGCATAGATTGGATTTGGCTAATGCGATTGGTGTGTTCTCTATCTGTTGATTAGAATTGCCGCTAGTATTTCTTGCAGTGGAAACTGACATGAGGTCTGGCAAGTTTGAGATAGTTGCAGAGAAGGTAACTTATTGACACACAATCAAATGGCAATAGAAAGCGACATCATTTGAGTCAATTGTGTCACTTTGTGTGATATTTAGCTGTGAGAGAAATAGTTAGCCTTTAAAGATGCTCAATCTCTGGTAATCATTTTGCACATTCAATAGAAATCGGCAGGCCTGCCTTACCTAAGTTGTTCTCAAAGCCACACATAGGCCAATTTAATATAAGCTTTATTGCAGAAAACCATTCTGCATGATGTTACTTGTATGAATTTCAACTGGCATGAATGATCTAAAGGGCTATGGAAACTCCTTATTTGTCAGATAAATTGTAATATGTTTGGCCACAGTGACAACCTTGTTGCAACCTCTGATACAGATGCCAAAGAGTTCATAGCGCTTTACACTGAATAGAATGATCATTTCCCCTGCATGTGAATGACTTGGTATAAGTGTTGTATGTCTGTATGTATGCTGTAGAAAACTACATAGACCTTTTCTTCAAGTTAAAAAGCAGTCTCTTTCTTTTGTGCAGGGCTTGCACAAAACTGTTTCTGGGGAGAAGTTACTATTGATTAATTATTCAACTTCCCTGGGGAAATAAACTGCTGTGTTGGCCGCACAGCACTTTTTCAGCCAAGCAATATTTCCACACAATACAATCCATAAGCTCAATTGATCTGTGTAAACACATGTCGTAGTGGTGTCGTCTTGGATACCAATCTCAAACTTAACGAAAAGCCTGTGGGTTGCCACAGCAAGAAATAACATTCAGGAAATATATATTCATAATTAATTAGTCTTGTTTGTGTGAGATTTGGACACAATCGGCTCAGAAACGCACCATTAAACCATATACAGCTTGGGTTGGAAATGGACAATGATAATGTGGCCTGTAATGAAAAAAATACAATTTTTTCCCCATTCTAATAATGATGTCCAACGCAGCTGGAATAAGATACAACTCAAATTTCATATCACCATGTTTTGGCTGCAGCATTCTGATACAAATTAGCCAATACAACAAAACATAAGTACACGGCTGAATCCTGAGTCATGAATTGTAGTGATTTGTTTCATCAAAGTGTTTGTCTCTCCATATAGAAGAGCTTATTCTGTCTGTTTGTTCTGGATAGTACACATACACGTCTAATGTCTGACTTCTTCTGTCCAGGATCTGTCTGCAGCCGTCATACTGACATGATAGCAATGCAAGGCCACCATATTGGACACACATAAAACATTTTAGCAGTGCAGACTGAATGTCTCTCCTTTCGGTGTATTTGTGGTATTATCATTGGGAGGAATCTCTATGAAAGTACTTTGTGGTTTAAACCTGTCTGTGCACCTGTGTGTGTGTTTGTGTGTCTTTCAGATGCTGTCAAAATGGTCTTGTCTCAGTTTGGACAGTTCCCCAAGACCCGTCTGACTTCCCAGACTCCTGTTCTTCTGGATCAGAGGAATGCTGGGAGAATGAGCCAAACCCTAAGTTTAAGGTACTTGGACACGTCTTATGGAATAAAAAAAAGTCAGTTAATTCTGATGTGATTTTACCACCTATATCCTTTGTTCGTGATGTTATCCACCACATACAGGCCCATAGATTCTCATAGCCTTGTGCAATGTGGTTTTACATAGTTGTACCGCCAAGGAGGTCACACAGAAAAAAGACTTGACGACAACAAACATGTCATCTTAAGTTCATCAAGGCCGGTGTGGTGTTCTCAATAAAAGAAAGAATAGAGCCACAGAGAACAGACTGAAGAAACTCTCTAGAAAGATTGCCTGGAGCAGGAATTTCAAACATTTCAACTCCCCAAAGATACCCAGAGAAGTTTGAAAGGAATGGCATTGCACACAATGCGTCTTTGTAATAGAATACTTGTATACATAGCACAGCCTTTAGTGTGTGTGTGTGTTTGTGTGTGCGTGTGTGTGTGTGTGTGTGTGTGTGTGTGCGTGCGTGTGCGTGCAGCAGCAGTATTGGCGACGGTCAGGCCGGGGCGCCCACTGTGTTTTCCAGCTGAAGGGACACATCACGCCTGTGAGGACGGTGGTCTTCAGCCCTGACGGTCTGGCCCTGGCCTCTGGAGGGGTGGGGGGGCTGATGAACATCTGGTCCTTAAGGGTAGGTACACACACCTGCAGAAATCCATAGGTGTAAGTGCGAGGGGGGTTGTCACACTCGCTGGAACTAGATGTCTAGCCAATAGACTACCTCTACCTAAACTACCTCTATAGCCGGAAGTAGCAGACTTCCCGTATTTTACAGAGAATTTCCCCCATTTAACAACTTTATACATTTTAGTCAAAATAACCAAGAACTGTTCACCAACACTTTGTGAGACCCAATCGGAACCGTTTTCAGCTGAAAATGTTTTTTGGGTGTATTTTCCCTTTAACAGAACGGATCAGTGCTCCAGACTGTAGTTGCCGGATCAGGTGCCATTCAGAACATCGTCTGGATCCCGGATGTGGGCGTGGCCGTCTGCTCCAATAGGTCAAAGGTATGAAGTGCCTCTTTGCCAATGCGTCATTACTGTACAAATTGACTCGCAACCAAATGTGGCAGTGTATCACTGGCATGTGTATCACTAGGCATGTCTACAGCACTTATAAGCTTTATTGTATTTCTCTTATTTATACTCAAACATTTGAAGGTCCATGTAATTTGTGTGTGTATTTCCTCCAGGATGTGCTGGTGGTGAACTGCTCCACAGAGTTCATGGCCTCTAACCATGTGCTAGCGACCTGCCGCACTGCCATGAGGAGACAGGGCGTTGTCGGTCTCAACATGGCCCCGTGCATGAGGGCCTTCCTGGAGCGGCTGCCCGTCATGCTGCAGGAGCAGTACGCCTACGAGAAGGTATCACTACTATGTTTAAAATTGAGGTGTTTCTCCACCGGTGTTTGTGCCCCGGATCATGGTACCGTGCAGATTGACGGTAGTTTGATTCTGCTAACTGGTATCCGTCAAAGTGAAGGAATGTCCGGATCACCTCAGGGTCAGTTCGCTGATCAATAAACTTAAACGCTAAATGGTGACTAATAATGCATGCCTGGTCCAGATGTCATGTTTCTCCAGAGCTGTGTAGTAAATCAAGGCGGTAACCTTGCAGGGAAGATCAGCTCTCACCTTGTAAACAGCCGGTGCCACATCATCAAGTTAATCCAAGATGATCTTTAAAATGATACCCGTTTGGTCCACTGGCAGTCATGCAAGAAAATGAGTGTTTGTGTATTCCCAGGTGTCCATTACCAGCATGGGCTTGTACAATCGCGACCTCACATTGCAAAGACAGCCTCCATTTTGGATTTCATTGTTATGTTTGAAACTGCCACAGCGTTTTTCATGCGAGACGAGGCAAAACAAAGTTTTCATCAGCCTAGGTTATGGTATATTTAGGTTGATTTAGGAGACAACTCAAGACAACTGTCTTGAGTCTTCCTCTCAACTTGGCGGACAAAGAACACCATGATGCATTCTGATGTACATGCCCTATTTATTTATTTTTTGACCAGGTTAGTCCCTTGAGCTTAAAAAAAAAATCTGTTTTACCAATCTCACTCCCAGCCCCACGTGGTGTGCGGGGAGCAGCTTGTCCACAGCCCCTACATGCAGTGCCTGTCCTCCCTGGCCGTGGGCCTCCACCTGGACCAGCTGCTGTGCCAGCCCCCCGCAGCACCCCACCTCCACCACCGCTCCCCACCAGAGTCAGGCACAGCCGTGTGGTGCGCCAGTGAGTGGGCGTGGCTCGACTGCTTCTCCACCACCGTGAAGGCGGCCGAGGCCCTGGCCCGTGGCGCCACCTTCCCAGAATCCTTCAGTGTGCCCGACCTGGAGCCTGTGCCCAAAGACGAGATGGAGCTGCTCATGGTGTGTGTGAATGTGTGTGTGTGTACTTTTGTTTTGTTTTTTTTAAATTGTATTTAACCAGGAAAGAGCTTCATTGAGATTAATAATCTCTTTCACAAGAGTATCCTAGCCAAGACACGCAGCACATTAAACACATTTCCAGACAATACAACATATAACAAATACAGACAATGAGATTTCAGATCACAGCATGAGTATACTAAATAAGCGTCAGGTCATCATATCCTGAATCACAAATAACACCACAAATGGGGCAAATAGCTCAGTCAAATCATGTACAGCGTGATGTACACCTTCAATCTGTTTTTGAAACCAATTAGCGTGACCAGCTCCCCTAGACACAAATCCCCTAGACCCCTATACTATTCTATATACTACATATACTATTCACTATAATGTTGTAATTTAGAGCTCAGAGATCAAGCATAATATCAATATTGGGATGGGGTACTGGATGGGATACTATTTATTTATCCTATATGTTGGGTATAGGCTGATCTTATTAGGCTGAGCACCAAACAATGAATATCCCAACTTTAATTATCTTGTGTAGTGGATATTTAATGCTTACCCAAAATAGTTCATTATATAGATGAGTTATTAGGTCAAAACAACAGTTTGGCAGCATCATCCGTCTCTGCTGTACTCCTCTGTAATCTAACTTGCTAGTCCTATTGTGTGTAGCCCTCTTGATCTAATCATACCCCAACACACACCCCCACCAAGACGGATCACATGCAAGTCGACTGCAGAAGAAAGTAAAGACAAGAAAGCCCTTGCAAAAACTTGTACTTTCTGAATCTGAATGTTCTGCTCCTGCACACAGCTGAGTTGATTACCTTGTGTTTGTGTCCAGGATAACAGTAAATGGGCCTCTGGAATGGATGAACAGATCATGTCCTGGGCCACCTCCAGACCAGAGGTAACTAGATATTTTTTTAAAGAAATTCTATTTTTGTATTTGTTTTCCTGTTATATATGTTTGTATCGTTTGGCTACCTAAAAAAAACAATTAGGCGTGTGAATTATTTGTTTATTTGTAAAGCTGTATGTTACTAGCCCTGCGCGCGTTTGGATAGGTATGTGTGACTCAATTGGCTTCCGTCTCACGTGTGTATTGGCAGGACTGGCATCTTGGAGGCAAGTGTGACGTGTATCTGTGGGGTGCAGGGAGGCACGGCCAGCTGGCGGAGGCTGGCAGGAACATCCTGGTGCCAATTACAGCTCCCTCCTTCTCCCAGGCCCAACAGGTAATACCTCCCCCCCCCCCCCCCCCCCCCCCAGCCAGCTGCTGGCCCATATCCTCCTCGACACAGTGCTTCATGTCACACACAGTGACGTGACACATCTGTGTAAATGAAGTCTTTCAGAACGTCAGCCAGCCATTTAACACAGTCTTCTCCCTATACCACGCGTAGTTCCGACCAGTCAACTAGACATTTAGAACGGGATAGAATGAGCATTACAGCACACCTTGTCAAGCTCAAATTAAACATCACTATGAATATTACTCTGACATTGATTGGAACCATAACACTGCTAGCTTAAAAATGCATGTGAAATTTGCAGACGTATCAAAATCTGTTCATGGAAAATTAAGTGTTTTTGTGTTTATGTGTGGTATTTATTCAGTTTGGTAAATCCCACGATCTCTAGAAAGCATTAGCTCAAGTTGGCTGGCTTACTCGAAAACAGGGACTAGAAAGCGCCTCCGTTGCTAGGTCGTTACTAAGGTCTGTCCTACTGGCTGGAGTAGTAAACTACCTTTTGCGTTCCATAGGATGTGACTGATTATTTTCCAGGTATTAGTCAGACCCCATGTGTCTCTAGGGAAACTGATATACCAGTACAAACTAGGGATGTCCGATATTATCGGCCCACCGATATTATCGGCCGATATTGGCATAAAAAATCAATATCGGAAAATATCGGTATCGGTTTTTAAAAAAGCTCAAAATGACTAAAGTGGCCTATGGCATGTTATACCTTGTTGGAAAGCTCCAATTGTCCTCAGTCGAATGCAAGTGACCATTTTCTGTTAGTACAAAGACAGTGTGAAATAAATAAACACTTTGTTTGAAATAATTTCAGACATCTGTTATGTTTCAAGTGAGGACGTGGTATCGGTTGATATCGGTATCGGAAATTAAGAGTTGAACAATATCGGTTATCGGTAAAAAAGCCAATATCGGACATCCCTAGTACAAACAAAAGGTTCTTTGTTTTGAGAGCGAATTGCCCCACAATATGACTTGAATATTACACTCGAGGGTGTGCTTTACCGTCATTATTGGCACTTCAGTGATGCTTGCTTGCGTCCCCTCATGTAATATATTTTAAATGAGAGGCTGAAAGAGTAGGTAATGATAATCATGCCAAACATTCCATAACTCCATAAAGGTCTTCTTGGCCTTTTACCAACATATTTATCCACTCGCGAATCTTCTGTGCCTCCTCCTTCTTGCAGGTGGTGTGTGGGCAGAACTGCACGTTTGTCATCCAAGCCAACGGGACGGTGCTGGCCTGCGGGGAGGGAAGCTACGGCCGCCTGGGCCAGGGCAACTCAGATGACCTACACGTGCTCACCGTCGTCTCAGCCCTGCAAGGTACAACGCCCTCCTTCACACCTCAGGGGAAATACAGCTTTTGTTCCTTGTCCTTTGTGCAAGGCCGCTAATGTTATGTTCTCCAATGTGTGTTTTAATGTGTGTGATGGCCCTGCAATTAAGAGATCAGGAGGATTTGAGTTGGCGTGTCTCCATGCACCCTATGATAATTGATCTGTGTCACCCCACTCCCTGAAGGCTTTGTGGTGACCCAGCTGGTGACGTCATGCGGCAGCGACGGGCACTCGATGGCACTGACGGAGAGCGGCGAGGTGTTCAGCTGGGGGGACGGAGACTACGGCAAGCTGGGCCACGGCAACAGTGACCGCCAGCGCCGACCGCGACAGATAGAGGCCCTACAAGGAGAGGAGGTGGTGCAGGTCAGTGTCCGCCAGCGTGGTCGCTATGGCGGTGGCATGGACGGTATACATTAGTGTGGGGCGACGTATGTTAACATGGCGGTATACATTATCATGGGCGGTATACATTAACATGGTCTCTACTCATTAGCATTGGTACCATGACAGCAGCATGGTTGGTATACAGTAGCATGGTAACTGTAACACTAGCATGGTCGCTGTAACACTAGCATGGGCGGTCTACATTAGCATGGTCGCTGTAACACTAGCATGGGTGGTCTAGTATGGTCACTGTAATCGTATACATTTGCATGGGCTCTATAACATTGCATGGTCGCTGTAACACTAGTATGGTCATTAGCATGGGTAGTCTACATTAGCTTGGCCACTATAACACTATGGTATAAGGTACATTAGCATTGTCTGTATGATAGCACCATGGTTGATATACAGTACTATGTGTGTATATAGTGGCAAGAATACAGTATATAAAGATTGTAGAGCAGGACTTTGACCATTTTTTTTGCTTTCTCTTATTTTTTTTTGCTATTTAATTTCCCATAATGCTTTTCTCTCCGGGGCTCTACTTCCAGATGTCCTGTGGATTCAAGCACTCTGCCGTGGTGACGGCCGATGGGAAGATGTTCTCCTTTGGCAACGGCGACTACGGCAGACTGGGCCTGGGCAACACCTCCAATAAGAAGCTTCCGGAGAAGGTGACTGCTCTGGAAGGCTACCAGGTCGGACA